>PVJO010022042.1:0-28745 GCA_004026905.1 Hystrix cristata | reverse complement strand
CTGGCCTCTCACCATCAGTTGGAGGGAACCTGTCCATTTGGCGCTCTGGGCCCTTCCCAGGTTTATTCCTGGTCCCCCTTCCCTTGCCCCCTCCCGCGTACTTGTCCTTTCTCTTTCCATAAGGGCCCAGGCCAACCACCCTCCCTCTCTCTCTGAAGCCCTTGGTGGTTTCCCCACCCCACCAACTGGTCCTGTTTCCCAAAAGACTCCACCGCCACCCCGCAGGCCCCTTAGGGATCCCTTTCCCAAAACACAAGGTCTCATCTGGGATCTTCTCCCCGCCCCTTAGCTCTGTGTGGGGCTAGGTGTCTTCCACACCCAGCCCCATCCTGTTGGCCTGTATCTTCTAATGGTCCCTTCCTGGCACCTCCATGCCTTAATCATGACCCCCTCTTCACCTCTTCCACTCCCAGAGTCCTGGACCCTAATTTCCCACCTTCCAACAATGGCCCCTGAACCCTAATGACCCCAAACTAGAAACCTAGACTTGACCCTTTGGGGATCAAAATCACCCAACTTCCATCTCCTTTTTTATGTTCCTACACCCAAATAAGTACCTGACTCCACCCTGCCTCACCCCACCTCATCATTGCTCTTGAAGACCATGGCCTGCCCCTCCCCATACCTGTACCCCACAACAGACCCGTCCCTCAGGCCTCAGCACCCAGCTCCTGACCCAGACCCCTCCTGCTCTCCCCAGATCTCTACCTGGACCCACCCTAACCCAGCCCGCCCTGCCCCCACCCTGTCTCCACAGCGCTCTCCACTTCTGCCTCCCTGGTGTCTCTGGCCTGGACACTGGCCTCCTATCAGAAGGTGCTGCGGGACTCAAGGGATGACAAGCGGCCCCTGTCCTACAAGGGTGCCGTGGCCCAGGTGCTGTGGCACCTGTTCACCATTGCAGCCCGCAGCCTGGCCTTCGCCCTCTTTGCCAGTGTCTATAAACTCTACTTTGGCATCTTCATTGTGGCCCACTGGTGTGTCATGACCTTCTGGGTCATCCAGGGTGAGACAGACTTCTGCATGTCCAAGTGGGAGGAGATCATCTACAACATGGTGGTCGGCATCATCTACATCTTCTGCTGGTTCAATGTCAAGGAGGGGCGCAGCCGCCGCCGCATGACCCTGTACTACTGCATTGTCCTGCTGGAGAACGCTGCACTCACTGGCTTCTGGTACTCCAACCACAACTTCTCCACCGACTTCCGCTCGCTCATTTTGGTCTGCGTGGTGGCCTCCAGCTTTGCGCTGGGCATATTCTTCATGTGTGTCTATTACTGTCTCCTGCACCCTAATGGGCCCATGCTGGGTCCCCAGGTGCATGGTTGCATCTTCTCTAAGGCCTCAAGGCCCTGTGGCCCACCATTTGACGCTGTCACAAGTCCCCCAAGGTCCCTGCCAAGGACTACAGGCACGGAGCGGGAAGGGGCCTCAGTGGGGGGTGAGCATGCGGGGACCCCCACAGCACCTGTCTTCCAGGTGCGCCCTGGCGTGCCTCCCACACCTGTAGCCCGGCCCGTGCGGACAGAGGGGCCCGTCATTCGGATTGACTTGCCTCGTAAGAAGTACCCAGCATGGGATGCTCATTTTATTGACCGCCGGCTCCGGAAGACTATCCTGGCACTGGAGTACTCCTCACCCGCCACACCTCGTTTGCAGTACCGGAGCACGGAGACCTCCCAGGAGCTGCTGGAGTATGAGACCACAGTGTAGGCCACAGTCTTCCCCAAAAAGGGGACAGGCGTGGCTGACCCCACATCAACCACAGTGTTGACCTGGAGTTTGAGGGCCACAAGGCTAAGAGGGAGTGGATCTGTTGGTCCAAAGATAGAGTGGCCCCACTATTGGGTTCTTTGAGGGGTGGGGGCAGTCTTTTAGGGGAAGCCCCAGCCCCAGGCCCTGTTTTCAGTCCTGTGGCCCTTTCCCTAAAGTCCTGTGAACCAGGGACCAGGGAATCGACTGGTGCTACATTCCTCACGAGCTGCCCCACTTTTACTGGGGCCTCCATACCGTGTGTGGTGCAGGGGCTGATGCCCTCGCTCCTGCCTGACATTGTCACCTGTCACCCCTGTTGGACCTGGCAAAAGGAAGGGCACTGTTGGGTCCAGGGCCTAGGCCCTTTGCTCTACAGGGATATGGGGAGTGGGCTGCCTCTGTGATGGGAGAGAAGCTCCCAGACGGATGGAGGAGACCGAGGGAGGTATGGCGTGAGTCGGAACATCTTGTGGACAGGGTTGGTATGGTTTCTGTAGGGTCTGAGGCCTGGAGCTGGGCAAGAGAGGACTTGAAGGAGGGAGTTGGGTGGGGGAATTGGCTGGGGGCCGACGGTACAGAGGTGGACAGAAGGCATCCTGAGGGCCCAGGCTAGCAGGAACATGGCAGAGTGACCGTCCGGGGAGGGGAATCTGCAGTCCAGAGCAGAGAGTCAGGAGCATGAACTCCTCAGGAGACACCTTTGTCATGGGCTGTTATGAATGAGGTTCCAGACACCTCAGGTGCATTTTTCAAGGAGCCATTCTTTGTTTGAGACAAGCATTGGGACATTTAGATGAAGGTCTGGAACACAGCAGATGAAGTATCTCAGAAGATACTCTGTCTGGGTTCTATTATAGATGAGGTGGCAGCACATTCAGCAAAGGAGCTATTCTAGAGACACACTTAGTTCTGGATGAAGCTCTAGAACACAGAGCTGATAAAATGTCCTAGGAGTTGCTGGTCTACATTCTGTTAGGAAAGGCAAGGACACTGCTCCACTGTCAGGAGTTCTAGTGTTCATTCTGGTGGGTGAGGGGAAGGGAGCCCTTGAACCAGGTGCAAATGGGACAGTCTAGGGTGGTGCTGTGATTCGAGACTTCTGGGGCTTCTGGGAGTTCTGGGTCCCCATCCACCCTGGTCCACAGTCATCTTTCTAAGAAGGAAGTTGTCCCGAGAACCCTGAGCTATTTCAGCTGCCAGCTGGTTCTCAGCAGGAAAAATAATAGCTCTGGGGATGTGACATGAATCCTGGCTCTCCACCACCCTGCAGATGTAGCTCTCTGGGTCAGCATCTGGGAAACTGATTTGTTTTGGCTCAGATCTGACAAACCCCCAGGACATATGGTTCCACTCCTGTGGCCCAAACATCCTGGGGTGTGCATGGGACCACTCATCCAGGGCTGCTCCCCTGACCCAGAAAGCCAGTCCTGGGTGGGGTGCAGAAGTGTGGGAGTGGGGAAATAGGTGGCCCTGATGGGTGGAGGGATGGAGTCTTTACACAGAACTTGGAGCCCCTTCACACTACCCAAACCAGCTAAGGTGGGTTCGGGGAGGGGACAGCAGGGGACCTTAGGGACAGATGCAGACCCTGGTCGGGGGCAAGGTAGGCCATGAGAATCCTACACTATGCAAATTAGAAGGGGTGCTCAGCCCTCCCTGCTCAGCTTCCCTGAAGGTTACAGATGGGAAACTGAGGCCCAGAGCAGCAGCTGCTCTCACAAGGCCCCAGATGGCTGGTTGTCTCATCAAATGATGATGGGTAATGGATTTGCTGAGGATGCAAGGAAGGGGCCATGCTCAGGGTGCAAAGAGGGCAGGACTAAACACACACACACACACACACACACACACACACACACACACACACAAAAGCACATGTCACATTTGTGATGCAAGTAGCAGTACCCCAGGCACCACTGGTGGCTACACAGAAAGCATCAGGCCAAACTGGTGTGTGCATCCCTCCTGCCACACGAAAGAAAGCTTTTCCTTCTGCTTCTCTGATTCCTAAGAAGCCTCAGGAACCCAAGAGTGATGGGTGGTCCCATCCCAACCGAGGCCCACTCCAGTGGGCTCAACCATGCTCCTTGCCCTCTGCCCCGGTCTGCCTCCTGAGACCCAGTTCCATGGTCAGTTACCCGCCTGCACAGTCCTTGCATGGAGAGTATTGTATATGAGTCCTCAGACCCAACGGCCTGTTTCCCCAGGACTGACTGCCAAGGCCTTTCACTCCATGCTGTTTTCTTTACACTTTCCCCTACTTGCAGCATCCCAGTGAGAGGTGTTGTCCTCCTATCCAACAGATGAGGAAACTGAGGCTTGACACAACCACCTGAGGGTCACCCTTGACAAGTTATTTTACTCCCCAGGGTCCTAGAATGGCCCATCTGGGGCCTCCTTCTCCGGCATCCTAGAAGGAAAAGTTAGAAGTACCCTCCCTGGGACCCGGTGGTCCTTGACAGCTCTGGGAGCTCCTGGAGCTGGGCACAGGAGTGAGCTGGCAGTGCCAGTCAAGGCTTGAGGCTCGCAGCGGAGTCAGCCACATTTTAAAAAACTTAATCTCACTAGACCTTCCCTTAGGACCTCTGCATGCAAGGACATCTGAACTCCAGCAAAGGTCACAGTCAAAAAGCCAGAAGAGAGGGCTGTGAGCACCTTTTGCTTCTTAGCCTCAGGACGGAGCTGAGCCTCTCAACCTGGATTTCAGGACCCCATCCTTCCTGGCCCGAGGGCTCCTCTCTGCTAGCATGTCCCCTTGGTGCACTGGGATAGAGGAGTCAGAGTGAGGGAGGGCCCACTTGGGCCCACCCCCTTGGAGCTGTTTCCTGTTCCTTTCTGTGACACAATCTACCTCAGCCCATCTGTCTTCCCTGCCAGAACTGGACCCTTTGGGTTCTCTGCTCCCCATTCCCCATCTGACCGCAGCTTGGATGCTCAGTCCTTCCCAGGATCCCTACAAAGTCCCTGCTGTGAGAGAGGACTCTGGAACCATAGCCCAGAGGGACTCTTGGGATCCCCTAAGCCACCTGCCCTCCACATCCATTATACAGGAGAAATTGAGACCCAGAGAGGGGCAGACACTTGCCCAAGATCACGCAGGAAGTCAGTAACAGAGTTAGGATTTTCCTGGGGATGAGAGGTGGTCAGGTCTATCTTAATTCTGCCAGGAACAGAAAAGAAGAGGACACTGTGGTACCAAAGTACCAGGAGGCCCTGCCCTAGGGTCTAACCCCAGGAGACCTGTCCCCATTCACAGAGCAGACTTCTGTCTCTCCACTTCCTTGAGCTCCCACCTTTGAACTGACCCTGTAGGCTGCTGACTGTGCTCCTCAGCCTCTCCAGGCACCGAGCACCCCTTGTCACATGTCCACGCACAGACATAACACGTGCCTTGTAACAGTCACCCCAGCTGAGCAGCACAGGCCTCCATCCTCCCAGCAGGGGCTCCCCAACAAGGGAGGCTTTCTGGGTCCTCTCCTCTCTGCTGCCCCATTCTTGTCCTTCCCCCAAATCTGCCTTAGCCTCAGCCAGCTCCCTGAACACCTGTTTCCCTGGAGCTGGGTCACCCATGAGGGCTGGCGGCCAGCAGGTGAGTGCCAGGGCCTGGGAATGTGGAGGAAAGCACTTCCTGGCAGCCCCAAGGCCCCTGAAGGCCAAAGTTCTATAGGTCCTTCCCTTGGATGCACCTGGGATGGCATCAGACATGAGGAGAAAGTTTTCTGAGGTGGGTGTGTGGCCTGCGATCCAAATGTCTGCAGGTAAATGAAAGCCAGGGAGCTGAGGTGTCAACAGGATGTGGGAAGGGGGCTCTTGCAAACAGGACAGTGTGTGCCCTGGCCATTGGCACTAAAGTCCAACTGGCACTAAAGTTTGTGCTGGTCAAACCAAACACTCATATTCAATCCCGGGGCCACCAGTTTGAAACTTTCAGGTTAAAATGTTGAGAAGATTCTGGGGAGGCCTGCAGAGTCTAGAAATATCTGGGGCAAGTCAGGGACTTGGCATTCGCTGAGACTTTACCAGTCTAATTCTAAGCCCCTGTCACCTGCCATCTGAAACCAGACCCCATTCCAGCTGGAAAGGGGAGGGAGGTCGGGGAATCCACAAGGACCTGGCTTGGGAACCATCACCTCCTAAGGGCTGCGGGCCCACCCAGGGCCTTTGGAGAGCTTAGGCACAGGAGTCTTCTCTGTTTTGGGGGGCTGGGGTTTCCACATCAGGCGAGGGCGTGAGTCCAGGCACAGGATGAAGACTGAAAGTGAGACCCACTGTCCCCATCCTGTGCTGGCCCCTGGCACCTTCCTCCTCCCTGCCAGAGCTGGGGACAGGCAGAGGGCACCGTCAGTTTCCATACTGAAGTGCTTTGTGACCTCTCAATGGAAGGGACTGAGTGAGTGCCAAGCCGCATGGGCAGCTGTGGGGTGGGGGCCTGAGTCCCTCTTCCCAGCCAAAGAGGTTTCCGAGGCCCTAGGCTGGGGGAACGGGGCCTGTAATCTGTCTGTAATCTCGTTGGGGAGGGTTGGGACATTCCCAGGTCCTTGGTTGCTGCAGGTAGGGGCAAGGCTGGAATGGGACACAGCGGGAAAGGAAGGCCCGACCCAGCCTGGCCTGCTTTCTGAAGGCACAAAACCCTCTGGGGGGACACAGGGGACTTCCTGTCCTTGGCTTCTTCCCCTATAACCTTCTCTTGACGGGGAGGCAGTTCTCTCCTCAGCAACCCTGGCCTTTATTCTATGCACAATCACTGTAAGGGCCCCCCAGGCCGGGGGGGGGGCAGGGACACTGCAATAATCTCAGAGTGGTGGGAGCCCCAGGACAAAGAGGAGCTAAGGACAGCACCAGATGGGAAAAGAATTATTCCTCCATCTCCCTGTCACCTAAATCCCAGAATTCATCCAGACCTAAGATGGCCCCTCCTTGCCTTCTTCCTCCCTGTCTGCATTGGGCTAAACCCCCAAAATGGAGTAGCCTCAGGCAAATAACCCTAACCCCACTGGAAGGGGCAGGAACCGTTCCCCGAGCCCCCACTTGTTTTCACCCCTGACGATCCTGTGCTTTGGGAGATCTGTTTTTTCTCTCAAACGGTCCTCCTTTCTTGATGAAGGATTCGTTTTGCCACATTCACTCAAACTGAGAATCTGGTTGCAGTAAATGCTGCCAGGGCTTCGAGAGAGCATGAGGGGCTTGAGGGTGGGGAGTTTCTGTATTCTATTGGGTTGCTTACTCTCAAAAGCACTCATGGATGCCCATTCCTGCTTCCACAGACCCTCAGGTAGGCTCTGGCAGCTCAAGTTGGGAATCGGTGGTTTAGTTGTCCAGCATCTTACTGTACAGAAGGGGCAGGCTCGGGAGATCAGAGGTGGCCTGCCCAAGGTCATACAGCAAGCTGATGGCAGGGTGGGACCAGAACCTAGGTCCTTCATGAGAAGGTCCCTCCAGAACCCCCCCCCAGTTCTGATACCCCTGCCCCAATTTTTCTCCAGGAACCACTAGCCATGCCTGAGGGACCGATTTCCCTCTGTCAGCACAATTCGGGGTGATTCCCTCCATGTTCCTTCTTCCCTCCTAGATCAACCCCCACTCTGCTCCTTCGGTTTCCTATTCCCAGTCCCACTTCCTGATATTTACTACATCTGTGCCATTCCCAGGCCCCTCACCCCCACTCGCCCTTCTGAGCTTCCCCAGGAGGGGGAGGGGCCCCAAGCTGCGGCTTCTGTACTAAGACTCTTTTGTACTCCACAAACTTTTTGTATATTTTTAATTTTGCTGCAACATGAGATATTAAAAGTCATTTCACTACGTGCTGCTTGTGTCCTGTTGTTCTGGCTGTTCTGGGTCTGGGGAAGGAAGAATGGGGAGGAAGGCTACCTTTTGCCACAATCTCTGTGGCTCCTTTGAGTGAGAAAAGCAGTTGGTTGGCAGAGGGGAGGGCATTAAACAGCTTCCCTGTTGATTGGATAGAACCTCCATCAATCATCCAGAATCCCAGGCCAGCTTGTCTAGGGATTATCTCCAAACTCATTTTAAAGAAAAGTAGAAAAAGAGAAGGGAAGAGTGAAAACATCCTTGTCCAAAGTCACAGAATGAGTCCATGACACAATCAAAACAAAATTCCCAAATCCATTAAAACAAGTATATATATTGAGTGCCTGCTCGGTGCCAGGTGCAGTGAATGAGAAAGATAAAGCAGGCATACTCCCTGCCCTCCAGGAGCTTATTTTGTACAGGGTGTTGCTAGTGAGAGAGTCCTCCCTCTAAGGTTTCCACTTTGTGTAGTATTCAGCAAGCTTCTAAGAGCATCAGAACTATTTGGAGGAGAGATGGGGGGGTGTGGTTTTATTCAAATGCAGATTTCCACCTCCTTAACCAGGGTATACCACCCTGAAGGTGCCTGATCTTGTCTAACCAGGGTAGATAGAACACCAGCAACTCTATCTCAAAAGGTCTCCAGGAGACTTTGGTGGAGGGAGTCTAAAAACCTCGCTCCAACGACCATTCCTTTAATGCATCCTCCCACAAATCTGATCATGGCATTTACTTGCTTTAGAACCTCCCATGGTTCCCCAGCACTCTGAGGATAAAGGTCAACCCTTTTGTGTGATGCTGATTTTTCACAAACTGGGCCTCCTACATCTCCTGAGCCTCATCTCCAGAAGCCCTACCTGGTCCCCTGAGCTTTCCAAGCCCCCTATCTCCCTGCTTCCATGAGACTCTCTTGGTTCCCACTCAACAGCCTTTCTCACCATCCTTTTATGCAGGCAGAACTCCAGTTTCCTAGGAGCCCCCTTCCAGGAACTCAAGACATGTTACCCTTAACCTTTACCTGGTCCCAGAAACAAAATCATGACTGGCCTAAAACAATGGTTCTCAAAATGTGGTCCCCAGACCCACAGCACCCGGGAACTTGTTAGAAATACGGATGGCCAGGCCCCAGCCCAGCCTTACCGAATCAACCAGTGAATGGGTGGGGAGCAGTCACCTGTTTTTGAGAGGTCTTCCGAGTGACTATGACGTATCCCCAAGGATGTGAATCATTGATCTAAGGTAATTCCCCTGACCAAATATTGGTGGGGGCAGGGGCAGGGGCAGGTGACCTGATGCCAGTGAGGCAGTGACTGCTCAGTGTCTGCTGTAGCTATGCTCCCCTTCCTTCTACAAAGGAACTTTTAGCTAGGCACATGGCCACCAGGATAAAAGACTACATTTCCCAGCCTCCTTTGCAGCAAGGGCTGACCATGGAACCAAGGTCTGGCCAATGAGATGTGGGCAATAAGATGTGAGAAGGTTGTGCCAAGGTACTTCCTGTCATCCCCTTAAGGGAAGGGATGGCATTCTCTACTGGAAGGACAAAACTGTGTGGAGAGCACAAGGGGATGGGACATTCCCAGGTCCTTGGTTGCTGCACGTAAGGCAAGGGGAGGAACCACATATGGTAGTGCAGCAAGGTAGGAAGCACTTGAGTCAGGACACATGGAGCTGCCATACATGTTCTGAACTGTGCATACCTCAACTATTATGTGAAGAAAAGATAAACTTCTGTCATGTTTAAGGCCACTGTTATTTGGGTCTTCGTTACAGCCACATATACCCTGGTTAATGCATCTGGACCATTGGTTCCTAGAGGAGGTCTTTTAAAGAGTCCCAGGCATTGTGGTACTACACACCTGTAATCCCAGCTTCACGGGAGGCTGAGGCAGGAGGATCAAACTTTGGCATTCACCCTGGGCAGCTTAGAAGACCCCATTTCAAAAGAAAAAAAAATGTTAAAAAGGGGTGGGGATATAGCTCAGTGTTTGCTGGGTTCAATCCCTAGTATTCCCCCCACCCCAGCAAAAAAAAAAAAAAAAACAACAAACAGACAGACAGAGGAGGGGAAACTCTTGGTCATGTTTTGCTGGATGGCCTCATGTCTGTTTTTCCCAAGGTGGCTGTAGCCATCCTGTGGCTGTATTAGTTTGCCAGGGTTGCCACAACAAAACCCACAGACAAGGGGACTGAAACAACAGAAATTTACCTTCTCAAAATCCTGGAGGCCGGAGGTCCAAGTCCGAGGTGTGGTGGGGTTGATTTCTCCTGAGGCCTCTCTCCTGAGCTTGTAGCCCACCGTCTTCTCTTTTTTTTTAATTTTTTATTTATTCGTCTTCTCTTTCTGCTGGGTACTCACACAGGCTTTCTACCAGTGCCCCTGGTATCTCCATGCCCAGATTTTCTCTTCTTCCAAGGGTGAGATCAGGACCACCCGAAGAGCCTCTTTTTAACTTAATAAGCTCTTAAAAGGCCCAATCTCATTTACATTTTGGGATCCTGAGAGCTAAGTGCACATAAAGTGGGGAGCACACAATTCAGCCCACTACACCAGCAAAGTAGGAAAACATGAGGAACTTGATGGCACTGTTCAGCTGCTCATACAGCCCTGAAAGCATGCATTCTGGGACTTCTTGTCTGGAGCAGTAATAATGCTCCTTCCTGTCAGGTCCCTTCTGTGTGGATTGTTCCTTGCAGCCAGGGGCATCACACCAGGTATCAGGCGTTTGTGCAAGCTGTTCCCGCAGCCTCTCTTCCCTTCACCTTCAAGGCTTGGCTGGATACCTCAGGCTAGGGGAATGGCTCCTGCTTCTGCTTTCCAACACAAGCCGCGTGCCTTACAGCGGAGCTCCTTGCTGGGTGTCTTTCCCTCTAAGCAGTCGGGGTTGGCATATGCACGGTACACCTGCTGGCCCTGCTGCCCCATCCCCTCCTCCTGCCCACGGCAGGCATTGATAATCAATCCCTTTCTCCTGCTGGGACCAGATTTGCTTTTTATAATCCTCTACACAGCTCTCTAGGCAACCCTGCCAGTCAACCGGAGGTGAATCCTATCTGCCACAGTTAAGTCTCTGAAACCACGACTTTTGTTTGGCTCGTCTCGTTTTTGATTCACAAGCTAATTTGAATAATATGTGTTATCACTGTATGCTTCTGTTCCCATGTAATCCCTGCAGCAGCCTTCTGAGGCAGGCACTATCATTATCCTGCTTTTGACACAGGAGACTTGGAGGCTCCAAGAGATGAGGTAACTTGTTCAAGGTCATTTACATTCAACATCTCTAACCCCTGATGTTTACCAAGCACTTCATCTGATCATAGGTCTGGGGTGGGCACTGCAGGGAATACAGAGATGCTTTTTTCTTTCTGGTAGTATTCGAAACACTTCCGGCAGGGCAGAGATGTTTGGAGTCAGTCAAGGAATAATATAAAGCCTCATTGTATAGATTGGGAAACTGAGGTCCAGAGGGAGGGTGTGTTTGCAAATGCCAGCCACAGAAGGGCCAGAGTAAGAGAGTATTTTTTTTTAAATTTATTTATTTATTTTTTTTTTTGTGCTGGGGATTGAACTCAGGCCCTTGTGCTTGCCAGGGAGGCACTTTAACCACTGAGCTAAATCCCCAGCCCTGTAGGAGAGTATTTTTGATGCTTGCCACCACTCTGGCGGTGGGGATTCTGGACTGGCCCAAGGTGTAAGTGGTGACTTTAACATACAGAGCAGACTCAGGAATTGGCTCACATATCCCTGCCTCTTCTGGCTGAGTGCAGGTCTCACTTTCTGCTGCTGGGAGGTGATGAGCAGGATGTAGAGGAGTGGGAGAGAGAGGCTGGGAGAGCTGGCATTAAGCAGTCTGGACCACTTCCTTTCAGTCTCCTGTAGCTCCCACACCCAGAGGCGGCAGGAGCCCTGATGCTTCCTCCAAAGGACACTGACCTGGCACGCACATGCTTTCGAAAGCAATGCAGCACAGCTCGATGCACTGGCACCTGCCCATGATACTTTCCAGCCGCTTTCTCGTCTGTGTCCTTGTATCTTCCTTGCCACATCTCTGAAGATCAGGACAGAGCTTTGGGGACCATGAATCCTATTGGGAAGATAAGAAACTGTGGCCAAGTGAGGTTTCAATAAGAAACCTGGAGCCAGGCATGGTGGTGCACACCTATAATCCCATCACTCAGGAGGCTGAGGCAGGAGGATCGTTGTGCATTCAAAGTCGGCCTGGGCTACATAGTGAGACTCTGTAAATAAACAAATAAACAAGCAGGTGTCAGGGCATGGTATTGATAGACCATTTGGAACCTTTCCAAGTGTCCTGAGTGGCACAGGTACAGAAGGCACAGATTTAAAGGGACCAGACTGGCCAAAATACCAGGTACTCTTGTTCACTTTGTGACCTTAATGAGCAAGGCTCTGTACTTGAATTTCAGTTTTAAAACTGTGTGTATGAGGCCAAATGTGGTGATGCACACCTGTAATCCCAGCTTTTGGGAGGTTGTGGCAGGAGGATCACAATGAGTTCAAGGCCAGTCTGGGTACACAATGAGATCAAGACCAGCCTGAACTATGTAGCAAGACCCTGTCTCAAAAAACAAAAAACAACCTGTGTAGTAGGAATAATGGTCCCCAACAGGGTGAGGAATAAACAAGATGAAATATGCACAGTCCTTAGCACAGAGCCACAAAAGAGGCCTTGCCTTCCTAGCATTCTCCCAAGAGACAGTAAAACAGCCCATGAGCCATAGAGAAGTAAACAGCTAGCTCTGTGTGTGTATGTGTGTGTGTGTGTGTGTGTGTGTGTGTGTGTGTATGTTTGTGGTTCTGGAGATTCAACACACACTAGGCAAGTATTCTACCACTGAGCTCTTCCCTCAGTCCTAATAGCTAAAACTGACTGAGTATTTAATATGTGCCAGGAGCTCCTCTGTATGCATTTAATCCTTAGAAGGTCACTATGAAGTCAAACTAGAATTATGCCCACTTTGGGGAAGCTGAAGCATTAGGGCTTAAGGAAATCGTCCAAGGTTATAACGCTGACAAGTAGCAAAGCCAGGACTCAAACTCAGGCAGCCATCTCCGAAGCCCATACAGTCTCTCTGTATAGCAATGATGAATTGTTTTAAATCTTAACTTGCTTGGACATGGTACTCTGTGAAGCATTTCCCACCCACTCTTGTCCATTACTTACCACAGCAGCCCAGGGGAAATGGCAAAGTTTACTCCCTATTTACAGAGGAGAAGGGCCAACAAGCTCTGAGAGGGGAACAGACTTGCCTTACCAAGGTCATGCAACAAGGTCGGTGGCAGAAGTGGGGCTGGAACTTGAAATTTTCCAAATTTGAATTCCAAACTTAGGAGCCCCTTCCCCACCCTTGCTCAGTGGCTAAGCCCCCTGGACGGCCTCCCTTCTGGCTGGAGGCCTGGGCTTTCACCTTTGGCTGCAGGGTCCCCAGGGCCGTGTCCTCCACCTCCCCTCCCCACTGTAGACCGATGGGAGGGGCAGGAACTGCAGTGCTGGTGGAGTTTCCGACCAGGCAGGAAAAAGAACAAAGGAACTGGGGCGGGGTGGGGGGGTGGCGGAGAGGGTGGCAGTAGTAGAGGGACACTTCGCCATGGAATATGAAGTCAAGAAAGGGAAGAAGGTACGTGGGAGTTTGAGAGGGATGCAGGGTAGAGGAATGTCCCTGAAGCTGGGGAAAGGGGCTACTGGGGGTGGGGTGGCAGGTGGCACAGGTGGGGCCTTCCTCCTTACTGCCTGTCTACCCCTGGCAGCCAGATGTTTGAGCTCTGAACTCGCTAACCTGTTTCTCCACTCTCAGTGGCCTCTGCCGTCCCTGGATGGACAGAGAGACGGGACCTTCCCCAGAAACCTGCTTCCCTGGTGCTTCTGGTGGTTCCCTCCTGCAGTTTCCCAGACCCATCCTCCCGCTCCCCTGCACTCCAGCTGGAGCAAACCTGTGCTAGGAGGCAACCTGTCACAGCTTGGGTCTCCCACCTGCTCCCCATCTTTGCGCAGGGCCCACTCAGAAGGCCTCAGCTGTGATCCACCCCCCACCCTTCCCAGGTTCACCCCTCCCTGCCTCTGAGAAGTTTTCTGGTCTGCTTCTCTGGCCGTGTTACTGGCTGTTGCTGTGGCCCAGGAAACACCTCGCATTCCAACTCCACCACACAGAGCCCTCCTCCAAGAACCCTGGCTCGGGGGACCTTCTAAAAGGCGCCTACGTGAATCACGGAGCACTCAGGAGGGAGCCAGCATATGTGCATGTCCTTTCTGCCTTGTTCTTTTGATAGGGGTTTATTGAGCACCTGTGCCAGGAAGTGGGCCCGGTGCTGGTGAGGATGCAGTGGTGAGCACAGTCAAGGAAGGTCCCTGCTCCTTGCCTGGCGCTCACAGTCTAATGGGGGAACAGCTACTGTTTTTTTTTAAAGGCAATGAATGAAGTAATGTAAAATTGTATTCAAGGCCCCATGCTCTGCAGTGGGAGAATGTCAGTGTGCCCAAACCCAGACTGATAAGTTTTTGCTAAGAGTTGATGGGTAGAAGGAAGGCAGGTAGGGAAGTGTTTTGAGCAGAGTAACAGCACATACAAGAGCCCTGAGGTAGGAAGGAACATAGCATAGGAAGGGCTGAAAGACGGCCAGCTCAGCGGGAGGCAGGAGAAAGGGGGAGGCTGGAGAAGTGGGCAGGGCCGGACACTCAGGGTCACAGACAACACTTACTCTACCCCCAATACTCACATTCACAGGCTTAAGTCCCAGCTCTGTAGCTGGCATTCAAGGCCTCCATGACTTGTTCATCTCTTAATACAGCACACAGCTTCTCCAGGCTCATCCCATCCAGGCTTCGAAGCTCCCACAGTTTTGCACTTGGAGTGTCCTCTGCTTGGAATGTTTTCTCCAGACCTAGAGAGTTTGCTCTCATTACTTAGTACTTCCACATACTCCATGCATGGTAACAATTTCAAAACCCAAATCGCCTGGAGCACTTGTAAAAACACAGATCACTGGGCCTAACTCAGTACATGTGGGGCGGTGTGTGAGATTGGCATTGCTAACACTCTCCCAGGGGATGCTGGCTGTGGGATCACACTCCGAGGACCACCGGTCTCCATCGCAGCTACTTAAGGTGTGGTGTGCCAACCACAACATCAGCAAGCGGGGAGCACATTAGAAACGCAGCGTCTCAGTCCTACCCCACAACTACTGGATCCAAATTCATGAACATAGGAGGGTTTGAAACTCATTAGTTTAGGCCATTTATCATGAACCCTGGAGGCAAGGCCAGGTCCACTTCGGGCCCTGAATCCCAGCACCCAGCCCAGGGTCCAGCCACACAGGCACGAATGAATGTTCACTAAATGGATGAACGCAGGCACTTGTGGACTTGTGTATAGTGTGTTTGCTTGAACTAGAACATGAGTTTCTAAGGGCGGGGGTGTTGCTTTGTTCCCCTTGTCTTATTGCAGGAGCTAAAACATCACATCACACATTCTATTTATACATTCAGAGGTGAGCCACTGAAGTCACCTAAGGAGCCTTTAAGGAGTCCTGTGGCTGGGTCCTGGCCCCAGAACTCCCGGTTTGCTTGGCTGGTCTAGGGTGTAGCCTGGGCACCTGAAGCTTTAGAAACCGCTCAGCCAAATAGTTCTAGAGTGCAGCCAGAGTGGGGAGGGCTACTTGGAAGTGTGGTTCTCACACGTGGGCACACATCAGAACCACCCAGAACTTGTTAAATCCTGATCACTGGGCCCTACCTCCAGTGTTTCAGATCCAGAGGGTTGGGGCGCACCCTCTGAGGGTCTCCCAGGTGTTGCTGCTGGTCCAGGAACCACACTGAGAACAGCTGCTCTAGAGAAAGCTTCAGAAATTTCGACTCTGTTGGTCTGGGCTGGGCCCCTATAATTTGCACCTCCAACCTTGACTGGTCATTTTTATACAGGTGCCTCTGGCTTGTACTTAAATTACTTACTTCTAACTTATAGGAAAACACAGAGAATACCCCACAATTATCTGCGCACCCACCATGGAGCCACACTGACTTTTCCTGTATTTGCCGAGTCTGAACTGAGTCCTTAAACCTGATTGGGAGGGGCTGCACCCTCACCAGATGATAAGGATGGAGGTTTGGGGGCGGACCACACAGGGAGAACTACTGGTTTCCTCACTATTAGCTTCTCAGCTAGCTCCCTCTCTGGGACTTAATTTCTCCATCTGTGAAGTGGGAATCACAGAGGTAGCCTTTTACAGAGTTTTTAAGAGAATTGTTAGGTCATATAAGTCAAACAGCGTGGTAAGTGGTCAATAAAATCAGTGCTGTTATTACTGTTGTCCCTCCTGTTGTCCCCAGGGCTTTGTGTCCCCCATCCGAAGGCTGGTGTTCCCCAAGGCCGCACGCCGGGCAGCTTTTCGCAATAGTGTGAGCCGCCGGCCTCTGCACTCCATGCCCCTTTATCCCCCTGACTATCTCATCGACCCCCAGATTCTGCTGTGTGACTATCTGGAGAAAGAGGTCAAGGTGAGTGGTGGGATGAGAAGGGGTTGGGTGAGGCCTTACCTATTCCCCACACCAATGCCCGACCAATCTGGTCTCACACAGGGTAGCTATGGCTCTTGGGAAACAGGCCTAGGTTCATGGCAGCCTTGCCCCTGCCTTGTGCTGTGTACCCTCAGCAGGTGACCTTCATACTCTGGGCCTCAGTGTTCCCATTTCTTCATGGGGTCAACACCTGTCCTCATGGAGTATGGATGGGAGAGTGTTCAGCGCACTGAAAAAGCTCTGCCTTCCTGTAAGATTTTACTGCGGTGACCTTGTTACTCTACAGTGTCCAGGTTAAGGACAAGCTGCAAAGGACTCTGACTGCCCAAGGACTTCTGTGTCAGGATCATCACGACAGGGGCACTGGGGGCCCTCACTTAGCCAGGGAGGGTTGTTACAGGACGGGGCTGCCAGCTTTAGCAAACAACAGGCCACTTACTTAAATCTGAGTATCAGATAAGCAGTGAGTACTTTTTAGCATAAATATATCCCAAATATTGCACAGAAATAAAAGTACTAAGAATTTAAAAGCAAAATTATTATTTATCTGACATTCGAATTTAACTGGCACCCTGTATTTTATCTGGCAACCTGGAGGGAAAGCTAACAAATCTACTTGAATTTTGGGGACTAAGATTTCATGGAGAATAAAAAGAAGAGAAAACGTTTGGTGGAATTCACCTAAAAGACTACAACTAAAAATAATGAAAAAAGTTAATTCTCATATTGAATAACATTTAAGTGTTAAAATTAGGTTACAACTAAGAATGAAGAATTAATATATTGATTTGAGGCACTGTTTTTCTGACAAAATGAAATACTAATTCAATATATTCTTCCCTTTCCTTTTGACTTCTGCAAAGATCACAAAGAGTGCTTATGAGCTGTAGCCCATTTGGAAGCATTCTACCACTGAGTCCTTTTTTTCTTTCTTTTTTTTTTTTGAGGCAGGGTCTCACAGTTACCCAGGTTGCCCTCAAACTTGTGATCTTCCTGCCTCAACCTCCCAAGTAGCTGGGATTACAGGCATATGCCACCACACCTAGCTGGGGTCGGTCCTTTCAAGCTATAGCAGAGGGAGGGGTGTAACTCAGTGGTAGAACATTTGTTTAGGACACACAAGGCCTTACTGGGAATTGAACCCGAGCCTTTCACACTGAGCTACAACCCCAGCCCCTTTTATTTTGAGGGGGCAATTTCGCTAAGTCACTTATTTGCTCAAGCTGGGCTTGAATCTGTAATTCTCCTGCTTCAGTCTGCTAGAGTGCCGGGATTATTAACACGCGTGTGCAAACACGCGCCCTGGGCAAATTTTTAGTCACCCTGTGCCGTGGGTTTTCATCCTTAAAGAGGATGAGTGATGAATACATACACGTGAGGCCCACAGAACTGTGCCTGCCTTCTGTTATGGGCTCAATAAAAGTTATCGTCAGATTATTTTGAATTGCGATATTTCTGCTTCAGCCTACCCCCGCTGCGTCAGTCGGAGGCCAGGGTCCTCCACGGCTCCAGGGTGACTCTGCGTCCTTCTCTCACCCATTTCTCACCCAGTTCCTGGGCCACCTCACCTGGGTGGCGTCTTCGCTGAACCCCTCCAGCCGTGACGAGCTCCTGCAGCTGCTGGACAAGGCCAGGGTGAGGCTCCGGGAGAGCGGGCGAGGGCAGGACCGGGGCCCCCTTCTCCGTCTCCCGCCCTAGCCTGCCACCGGCACTCAGGAGACCCGCCCCGCCCCGCAGCAGCTGAAGGAGTTGCCGCTGAAGACCACGGCAGAGCAGGACAGCATCCTGAGCCTGTCGGCGCGCTGCCTGCTGCTCACCTGGCGTGACAACGAGGAGCTCATCCTGCGCATCCCCACGCACGAGATCGCCGCCGCCTCCTACCTGCAGGACGACGCGCTGCACCTGCTGGTGCTGAAAACCGGTGGGCGGCGGCGGGGCCCGGCGGGCGGTCCCGCAGCAGGGGCGGGGCGCGAGGCAGCCAGGGTGCGGAGGGAGACCTGGCCGCACTGCCCCGAGGCCGGAGGCACTCACGCCACAGCAAGCCGGGGGCGGGGCTGAGGACAGTGGGCGCTAAAAACAGCAACGCGGCCTGCACTGAGGATACATGACGGGGGGCGGGGGGCGCGTCCCGATCACCACCACCGAGGCAGAAGGCAGGTCTGGGGCGGGGGCCCCCGAGAGGGGTCAACGTAGCCCAGCAGCCGTGGAGGGGGTGCAGCCTGAGGTCGGGGCGGGGCCGGGAATTAAAATCGCAGGTGGGGTCAGGAAGGGCGGCACAATTGAAAGTCAGGGGTGGGCCTGGCGCCTGGGACGCGGGACCCCAGGGCGGCGGCGAGGGGTCGGGGAGCCCGCCCGGGGGGCTCCGGAGAGGCTTCTTGGCTGTGATCTCCTGAGCTGACCCCCGCTCCCGCCCCGCTCCCAGGTCTGGGCGTGGACCCGGTGCCGGCCGGCGTGGACGCCAGCCCCGGCGGCGCGCGGTGCGACCCGGGCCCCCCGGGCGCGGCGCCCGAGAAGCGGCGGGTGGGCACCGCGGAGCGCCGCCACACCATCTGCAGCCTGGACTGGCGGATGGCGTGGGGCGGGGGCGCGGGCGCCGAGGCGCGGGCCGGGGGCGGCGGCGGCGGCAGTCTGGAGCGCCAGCGCGCGGGGGCGCGGGCGTCGGGCAGCTGGGAGCGGCGGCAGACGTTCAGCGGCAGCTGGGAGCGGAGACACGCGGGCGGTGGCGGCGGCGGCGGCGGCGCGGGCAAGCCGGGTGGCAGCTGGGAGCGGAGGCAGGCGGCCGGCGGCGGCGGCGGCAGCTGGGAGCGGCGCCACCCGGGCCCCAACCCGCTGGACCCTCAGGACCCCAGCCCCGGCGCCTACTGCAACCTGGTCATCCTGGCTGTGGCCAACAGGGTGAGCGCGAGGGCAACCCGTGCCCAGGTGCCCAGCCTCGAGACGCCACCCTGTCCCTTGGCAAGCTTCCCGGGGTCTGCCTTTCCCTCCTCTGATCCTACCCAGGACTTCAGATGTGCCCGTGACGCCAGGCCTGGACCCCTCCGGGACACCTGTCCACGGGTCCCCCAGCGGAAGGAAAACTCAGAATAGCCTGTAGACTTCACGGGAACCCCGCCTCCAGGCCTCTTCCTCTCCAGTGCGGTCAGCATTGGCACCAGCACAGTTAAGAGTCACGAAGACAGTGACCAACAGCTCGAACGGAGTGCCAACCCGTGTCAGACAGGGCCAGCGTTCACATTTGATCCTCCAGGCCACCCCTAGGGGCGAATATGACCGCCATCCCCACTGCACAGGAAAGGAAAGGGACCAGAGGCTGAGTCACTAATGCGAGGTTGCACAGGAAGCAGGGGGTGACTTCAACGTTCAAACCCAGGAAGTACAGAGCTGGTACTCTTGGCGACTAAGGTGGCCCCGGCCAAAAGCCTTATTGCTGTTCTTGCCTTCGCTTCCTGTCCCCGCCCGTCCCCCAGTCTCCATACTCATCTTGCCTTTATTCCCTGCGCGTGTTTACTGAGTGCCCGTTTCATGCTAAGCGCAGTCCGAGGTGCTGCGAATACAGAGGCGAGCAGCCATCTGGCGTCCTCCTCTACGGCGTTCGAGGTCTGGCAGCCGCCTTTAAACCCTGAGCACATTCTTACCTGGCATCCAGTGTTCCGTTCTCCTGGGTTTCTGCCTGCCTCCCTGGCTCCTTTCTCCATAGCTGGTTCCTCCTCTCTTCTCTTCTCTTCTCTTCTCTTCTCTTCTCTTCTCTTCTCTTCTCTTCTCTTCTCTTCTCTTCTCTTCTCTCCCTCCCTTCCCTTTCCATTCCTTTCCTTTTCTTTTTTCTTTCTTTCTTTCTCTCTTTCCTTCCTTCCTTCCTTCCTTCCTTCCTTTCTTCCTTCCTTCCTTTTTGTTCTTCTCCTCTCCTCCTCCTCTTCCTTCTCTTCCTCCTCCTCCCTCTCCTCTGTTCTGGGGATTGAACATTGCACTGAACTACTTCCCCAATCCTTTTTGTATTTTTTTTATTTTGAGACACGGTTTTGCTGAGTTGCTAAATTGCCCAGGCTGGGCTCAAACTTGATTCTCCTGCCTCAGCCTTCTAGAGTGCTGGGATTTCAAGTGTGTGCCACCACACTCAACTAATTTCATGGCTTTTAAAACATTGCAAGTGCTTCTAATTTTATTTCTTACTACATCTCCCCTCGGCCTCTCAATTCCAAGGTCTAGTGACCTTGCCAAGCATAACATATCCAAAACTGAACTCAATCTTCTCCCCCAATCCTAAGGCTTGTTGGTCTCCCTGTCTTGATTAATGGCAGTTCCACCCTTTACATTGCTTAGTCCTAAACCGCGCAGTGGTCCTTGGCCTCTCTCTCTCTCTCTCTCTCTCTCTCTCTCTCTCTCTCCCCCCTTTCTCTCTCTCTCTCTCTCTCTCTCCCCCATTTCTCTCTCTCTCTCTCTCTCTCACACTCACACACACACACACACACACACACATTCTCAATAAACCTTGCTGGCCCTATTTTTCAAATATAACCGAAATCTGTTTGTCCACCTCCGCTGCTGCTGTCTCCTCTCACTGGGATCGTGCTGTCACCCCTCACTGGTCAAGTGCTTCCCTCCAGTCTGCTACTCTATGCAGTCAGAGCAGTCCTGCTAACACGAGTCACATCATTTCTCTGCTCCAGCTCTTCCAGTGGCTCTTCTTTCATTCAGAGTAAAAGCTAACATCCTTACAGTCATCTATAGGGCCATCCAGGCCACAGTTGCCAGCCCCATTTCATCTCTGGCCTCGCCTCTTGCTACCCTCGCCTTGACTCCATTCTAGCCAGACTGCACTCCCAGCAGAGTGCAGGAGACTTGTGCATCCCTGTGGTACCCCTGGCACTTAGAACCATGCCTGGCACGTAATAGGTGCTCAATGAACCCGTGTCGATTAAGGCATTTTATATCATGTGCCTTGCCACGGGAGACAAAAGAAAACCAGGTTGCAGGAGAGAGAATGGAGGAGGAGACTCTTTTTTTTTTTTTTTTTGGTGGTGCCGGGGATTGAACTCAGGCCCTTGTGCTTACAAAGCAAGCACTCTAATCACTGAGCTAAATCCCCAGCCCCAGGAGACTCATTTTTAATAGAGAAAGTGAGTTTGTGTCACATAAACTGAAGCTTGAAGGAGAGGAGCAAGTCAACAGAGCGAAGGCCTGGAAATCAAATTCCAGGCAGAGGCCACAATATGCCTTCTCTACCACATGGGACCGTGGGGCCTTAGGGCACAGGGCCTGGCCGGTGCCTGCCACATGGTAGGATGGAATGAGAACTTGTGGAATGAGTGAGTAAATGAAGTTGTTTTCCAGTGGTGTCCGAGCCTCTGCTCTCCTACCCGAGTCATCACGGGCCCTGGGAGGACATAGGAGTCAGAGTCCAAAACCCCGATGACTGTACTAAGTCATGAACGTGTTGTGTGAGCCCAGCCAGCCTCTTTAACTATGAAATATGAGTCTGCCTTGTCCATCCTGTACCGTCACTGTAACTATCAACCCCGGCTGAATGATCAGTAATCCTTTTAACTCCCGAATGCCTATCCTGAGTTCACGTTACTTTATACCTTGGACTTTTTTAGAGCCATAAAATAGGAAATAGCTTCACAAAGTTGATCTCTTTTTCATTGTTATTGCTTTTCTGTGTCTCTTGCTTAAAGAGGTAAATTAAAGAGGTAAACCCTCTTCAAACGTGCAGTCTCAAAACAGTTTCACCCAAGAATTTAAACTCTTTTCTTCTGTCAGAAGCTTAGAATTCATCCTGCTTCTACTTTTGCACTGGGTAGTAGGAAGCTCATATCTAAATACGCCATCTAGTAAGCATCTAGTAGCAGTAACTCTGTTGAATCTAATATTTTTATAGACACAATGTGATTGAAAAATATGTTTAGCTTTTTAAAAGTTTCTTATGATAAAAGATGCATTGCCATGTGTTCCCTTCAAAACACTCCTCTGTGCTTCAAACATACTCATCCCATCATGCTTGCCACTTTCTGAGGCACTTCTGGAAGTCCTCTTTTGTGAGTGTCTTTAGTTTGCACCATTGTGGCTGTCTCAGTGTCCTAAACTGATTCAGAATGTTGACCTTTCCTGGTCATTTTGACTTTGGGGCGGAGCCAGAAGCCACATAGTGCCAGATCCAATGAATAAGGTAGATGAGGACACCACAGTATTTTTACAACTCTACCTTTCCACTGACTGGCACTCAGGGGCAACAGTCACCGTATTTTTGATCACACCCTGTAAAGACACTCAGGAAAAAGGACTTTCAAAACTGTTCCAAGAATTCAGTGGTGAGAATGATGGGACACATGCGTTTGAAGTGAGGAGCGTATGATGAAGGGGATTAATGGCAATGTGTCTTTTACTGTAATAAATTTTTAAAATCTAAACATGCACCATATATATTTTGGTCAGACCACATATTTGATTATTCCTTTTCCTACCACATGTTAGAAGGCCTGAGTTCTAATGCCAACTAATCACTTCCCTCTCTGGACCTCAGCTTCTGTACCTGTATATTAAATTACGGCTTATTTTAGATAATTTTCAGGAGAATCCATGAACTTCTCAGACATTTGGGGTGCATTTTTCAAGGCACAGGTGCCAGAGTTGTCGCTGGATCCTGTAAAAGGATCACAAGGCCCAGAGCGAATTGTACAATGTTGATGGGAAATGTCTTCAAGATGAATTTAAGGGTATCCCTAGGTGTGAGTCCCAAGTCTCCTCACACCAAATTTGAGGAAGCGGGGGGTCACCTGGAGGCAGGTGAGGACCTGAGCTTTCCTCCTCCTCCTCCTCCCTGGACCAGGATGCCGCCGAGGAGTCCTGCGCACTCATCTGTCAGGTTTTCCAGATAATCTACGGGGACCAGAGCATCGAGTGCGTGGACCGTGCCGGCTACCACTACATGTCCACGCCTGAACGGCCGTGGCTCTGCAGCCGCAGTGAGTATCCGACTCCCGGCCTCCCCTCCTGTCAGACAGGGAGGATGGTTGAGGACTCAGGGCCGACGAAAGCCTCTAGGGCCCTGGTCTCTGCCACAATAACAGTGTCCCCTTGATAGGCAAAATAAAATGCTGATCTTCAACATGACAACTTCAAACCTAGTTTCACCAAAGATGTTCGCTGTTGAGTTCAGAATGAGCCCTTCCTCACACTTGGACTTTTCGCTCTCTCGATTTGGGTGCCCCCGCTTCGCAGAAATCCAAGCACATGCATGGTCTGCCTGCCGAGTCGTCCAGTCCCACTAAGTGCCAGGCTGAAAACCAACATTTCCAGACTGCTCTGTGGTTGCAGTCAGGTTTTAGAATGAGAAGGAGGCTAACAGAGGCATCTACTGAGCACCAACTATGTGCCAAGCACAGTAGCAAGGCACACTGAGTCTTACTGAGTCCCTATAGCAACTTGTCTGTCCTGGCGGCCTAGCACAGGACTGGGCACATCACAGATACTCAAGAGGTATTCTTTGAATGGACAGAAAGAATCCACGGGGGCCTTAGAATTCCAGTTTTATAGACAAGGACACTGAGGCTCGGAATAGTCAGTCTCCCAGCTGGCAAATGTCAAGAGTCAGTACTCAAACCTGGTGCATCTAGCTCCAAAGTTTCTATCTGCAGCAGCCTCAGTCTCCATGCTGCACTCAAGGCCATTAAGGGAATCTCTTCAGCACAGGCCCTTGCAGCATGGTCCCTGTTTACCCAGCTCCAGCAGCAGGGCAGTGGTGCTTGTTCTCTGAAGGTCCCCATCCATGGGAGCTATGCTTGTTGGGAAGCTGGGATAACTCATCAGCTCTCAGTAGGATGGTAGACAAATAAATGATATAATCCAATAAGTCATTCATAAACTCATTCATTCAAATATTTACTGGACACCTACTATGTCAGATCCAGTGCTAACCATCAGGATATACTGGTGGGGCAAACCAGATCTGACTCTGTCTCCCGAAGCTTGGGCTGAGGCAGGCTGACAGTAGTGAAATAGTTACACAGATAAATATATAAACACAGAGTACATGTGATGAGGAACTGGCCTCACCAGAGAAGTCAGGGTGAGAAAGTGACACAGAAAGAGCTGAGATCGGAAGGGTGAGTCTAATACCCGGATGAGTGAGATGGCAGGCTGGGAAGAGGACAAGTTCTCTTTAGATGGTGCTGCTTTCCTCGACTTTCCCCTTTCAAAATTCTTTCTTGTCTTGCCTCAAACACCATTTGCAGTGCACACACACACACACACACACACACAAACACATGCCCAACACACTCCTGCTCCCTCATCTGCTCTTCCCAAGGCCCCCTGGGATAGGCAGGAAGGTGGTATTGGACTGGCAGGGGGAGAGGAGTTGCCCGAGGTCTTCCATGTGTGTTGGGGCTGGGAAGCCAGGGATGTCCTGCTTTGCCACTCTGACAGTCCCTCTGCTGGTCGCAGGTGAGAGCTGCCATACTGATGGGACTTATGCCTATGACGCTGACTTCAGCTGCTGTAGCTCCTTGTAGGTACTGCCCCTCCACCCCGCCCCTGCACCTGCACGAACAGGGTCCCTCCTCCAGAGAGGAAGGACCCAACCCCGGTTAGTGCTGGGACACTAGGCACTGAGGGTGGGAGGTAAGCTGAGCTCTAGGCTCCAGCGAGCTCATGGGATCTAGACCCGAGAGAGCCGGGCACACCAGAACCCAGACCCGGGTCCACAGAGATCTCTGAACATCCAGGCTCAGTGGCCTGCAGAGTCCCAAGTCACAACCGATGCCAAAAATCATCTTGGCTTACTGCGTGTAGTAGAAAACCCCAAACTGAGCAGCTTAACAAAGACATAGCTGGTTTGTTTGCTTGGTGTTTTTTTTTTTTCTTAGCTTGCTTTCTTGTTTTTTACATAAAATAGAGCAGATGATCTACCTTCTCTGTTCTCCTTGTCACTTGTTTCCATCTTCAAGGTATCTTCATGGACCAGGATGTGGCTCCAGCCATCAGGACAACATGCCAAAAATGCTTGAAGGAATTTCAGTGGGGCTGGGTGTAGCTCAGTGGTAGGGTGCATGCTCAGCAAGGCCCTGGGTTTGATCCCCAGCACTGCAGGAGAAAAAAAGATCTTTCCTGGAATTCCCGCCCGGGGACATCTGCCTACATCTCGTTCTTCAGAACCTGGTTGCACAGTCATAACTAGCTGTAAGCAAGGCTAGAAAATGTAGGATTTCAGTGGTTTTTTTCTCAGTTGGGAACATTGCCCAGGTTCTGTTTAGGGTGACTAACCATCCTGGTTTGCCCAGGAATGAGGGGTTTCCCAGGATATGGGATTTTCATTCTAAAACCAAAAAAGTCCTAGGCAAATCCTTATTAGTCACCCTAGTCGTGTTACAAAGGACTTTGGATCAGCAAGTTGCAGTTCTTGCCAATGATATATGCTGTAATATTTGTTTTATCTTTTTAGTGGCAATAGATCTGCCTTTCCAATCCAGCGTACCCCGAGGCTAGGCCATAAACCACATGATAGCTACTGGAGAGATGAAAATCATGCTAATGACTAACATTTATTGAGTTGTTCTGTGCCAAGTGCGATTCTGTAAAGCACGCATTATTTTTTTGTTATTAGCAGCTACATGGCAACATTACTGTAGTCCATGACTCTGAGTGTTTTACAAATTTTAATCCCTCTATTTTTCACAATGACACTAATTTTTGTCACCCCATTTTACAGACAGAGAAGCTGAGGAATAGGGAGTTTAAGTTTGGCCTTCCAAGGGTTGAGCAGCTGGTAGCTGGTAGGCCTGAGATACACACAAGAGTTCACACCCTTAACCAGGAAGCTAGGTTTAGTCTAACACAGGCGGCAGTGAGCTCACTTTTTTTTTTTTTTTTGGTACCAGTGATCGAACTCAGGGCCTTGCACTTGCTAGGCGAGCACTCTAACCACTGAGCTAAATCCCTGGCCAAGCTCACTATTTAATCGTAATAAGCATTGGTGACATTAAGCACTAAAGAGGAGCTCAACATGCTGTGAGAGAGGCAAGAGGCCCCCACCTGACCTCGGGAGTCAGGAGGGCCTCTTGGCGCTGATGACACTTGGATCGAGAACTGGAGGGTGAAGGGAGAAGAGGGGCAGGTGAGGGAATGCCGAGGGCAAGGTTCTGGCCAGGGTGAAGTTTGGCTGTCTGAGGGTTACACAGGAGGCGGGCATGCTGGTGGTAGAGGGTGTCAGGGAGAAAGTCAGGGTTTGGTGGAGGATCTGGAAAGGTCTGCCATCATGGGCAGATATGACTCAGTGAGCACATTTGACAGAGGGGCTAACCTTGTTTGGGGATCACAGAAGACCTTTCTGAGGAGGTGACATTTAGAAGTGGATGATGAGCAAGAGTTAGCTTAAGCAGGAGATAAGGGGAGAGGCATTCCAGGCAGAGTGAGCAGCATGTGCAAAGGCCCAGAGGCAAGGCGATGCTTGGAATACAGGAGGGAAAAGAAGGCCGGTGTCCAGAGCACCAAGAGCAAGAGGGAGCAGTGAGAGGGTAGGCCTGAGAAATGACCAGGGGCCAGAATGCAGGATCTCGAAGGCCAAAATGGGGTCTCAGATGAGGCCTCAGGCCCATGGCTTTCGTAGCTGAGCCCACTCACCTCCTGCCTCCCTGGGGAGAGGAGCTGGAGGGTGGCGAGCGAAAGCCCTTTTCTGCTTGTCCCTGCAGCAACAGCTCCCAGGACACATTTGAAGCATGCTACAGTGGCACGTCCACACCTTCTTTCCACGGCTCACACTGCAGCGGCAGTGACCACAGCGGCCTGAGCCTCGAGCAGCTGCAGGATTACATGATTACGGTGAGTCAGGGAGGCCGGGAGGCCGGAGTAAGCGTACACAGTCCTGGATGTGCCAAAGCCTGAGGCCTCAGAGGGCAGGGCAGGATAGTAAACTGAGGCCAATTTGTGAAAGGCTTTGACTCGTGCCAGCTAACATTAGTTGAGTGCTTGGCATATACCAGGCACTTTCTAAGCACCTTTCATGTATCATTTCTTTTCATCCTTTCACCAACCCCAAGGGGGAGGCATTGTTGTCTTCTCGCTGGCAGAGAGGAAGACTAGGGGCGGGAGGGTTGTGCCCCAAAGGGGGCCGGGGTCAGGACTCCAGCGGCCATTCTGACACAGCGCAGGGGGCATGAGTCCCCTGAGGTGGCCATGGAAGGGTTTTCAGAGGGTATCCGAGCGACGCGTGCCCCAGAAAGGGGCTCTGGCTCCTCCGGGCAGGGGCTGGGTGGCGCTCCTGGGACTGATGGCGAAGGGGGTCCCTGCACAGCTGCGGAGCAAGCTGGGGTCCTCTGAGATCCAGCAGTTCGCACTGCTCCTGCGGGAGTACCGGCTGGGGCTGCCCATCCAGGACTTCTGTGCCAGCCTGCTGAAGCTCTACGGAGACCGCCGCAAGTTCCTGCTCCTTGGTGAGCCCGCCCCCCCCACTGCCGCCCCGCGGGCAGTGAATACCCCTGTCAGGTCCATGTCACTCCCAAGCAGGCGCCACCCTGGAGGATTTTCTCCTTATCCTTCAGCTTCTGATAAGGCCAGAGTCTTGAGATCATGGGGCAAAGAGATGGAGGCACAGAGAAAGGAAAAGACCCACAGTAGTCAGGAAATTAAGCTGGCAGGAATGAGGTCCCGTTGCAGCCATTTCACCCCCGGAGCAAAGTTAGGAGGGAGGTTGAGCCCTCCCATCTTTCCCCATGAGGAGGGTTCAGAGGAGCTAAGAAATCTGGCCAGGGTCACACAGCTAAGAAGGGGCTGCTAATAACCACAACAGGAAATATGATACCAGTACGCTGACATGGGTGTGGTAGTTACCTTGAGCCAAGCACCATCTCATCGAGTGACTCCAGTTCTGGGAAATAGATAAACGATTATTTGTCCCTATTGTGCAGGTGAGGAAACAGGCTCTGAGTAGCAAAGTATAGTACCGAAGTCAAATAGCAAGTAAGCAGGGATGGAGGGCGAGTGAACTAACATTTATAGGGTGTGCATTTGTTCGAAGATCCTTGTTACTTAGTCTTCACCTTCTTATCAGGTACAATTATCTCAGTTTTACAAGTGGGGAAATTGAGGCCCAGAGTAGCTATTGAGTGAAGGTCATGTAGCTAATACCTGGGAGTACAGCATGCATAGCAGTATATAAGCTGACACATGTGAGCCTCTGCTGTGTGCTGAGCTGTGTGTCCCAATCTGCTGGCTCAGACACTTAAGGAACTTGGGCAGAGCCACACAGCCAGGGAGGGGCAGAGGCAGGATCTGAACTGGGGTGGCCAAAGGCAGATTCCCCCGCGGGAGGGAAGGGGCTGACCGCTGGAGTCACCCCGGCCCGCGCCTGCAGGTATGCGCCCCTTCATCCCGGACCAGGACGTCGGCTACTTCGAGGGCTTCCTGGAGGGCGTGGGCATCCGCGAGGGCGGCATCCTCACCGACAGTTTCGGCCGCATCAAGCGCAGCATGAGCTCCACGTCGGCCTCGGCGGTGCGCAGCTACGACGGCGCGGCCCAGCGTCCCGAGGACCAGGCCTTCCACCGCCTGCTGGCCGACATCACGCACGACATTGAGGCGCTGGCCCCCGACGACGATGATGACAACGATGATGACGAAGACGACAACGACGATGACGACAAGTCCCGGGGCGGGGGTGAC
>PVJO010022041.1:0-28816 GCA_004026905.1 Hystrix cristata | reverse complement strand
CCATACCCTTCTGCCACCAATGATGAACTGAATCCTCTGAAACTGTGAGCCAAAATAAACCTTCCTCCTTTAAATTGGAGGTGTTGGGTATTTTTGTCTCAGTGACAGAAAAGCTAACTAATACAGAAACCAACTGAAAAGGAGACATGCTCTATGACTCTGTCACTTTCTTCACCAATGAAACATATTACCCAATATTTACAGCTTGAAGATGGAGAGGCTTACCTTCGCTCATTTTGAGATGTTTTAGTCCATGGTTGTCTGGCTACAAAACAGAAATGGTATGGTAGAAGGGCCTGGGGAGAGGACAGCTGTGCATGACATGGTAGCCAGAAAGATGAGAGAAAGAAGGAGTAGCATAGGAAGGAGATACACCCTCCCAGGTCACACTCCTGGTAGTCCACTTCTTCTGATGAGGGCCACCTCCTCACTCAGCTGCTTAACTCACCAGAGAATAAATTACAAATGAATACAGCACTCCCATAATCTAATGACCTCCCACACACATGAATTTTGGGGGATAATCATATCTAAAACAAAACATTGTACCCTGGCCCCCAAGAGACTCATGAGTATCTCTTTATGCAATATGCATTTAGTCTGAGTTTTAAGTGTAGAAATTCTTAATAATTCCAGCACTACTGAAAAGTCAAAGTTCAAATTCTCCTTTGAGACTCAGAACAAACTCTTGTTTGCGAGCCTTTTAAAAACTACAAGAAAATTACACACTGCCAACATACAATGGAACAGGATAAACATCCCTAATCCAAGGGGGAGAAATAGGGGACTAGAAAGGAATAAGGCCAAAACAAGTTTGAAACCAGGTAGGACAAACATTAAATCTTGCAGTTCTATGTCCAGCACTTGGGGCAGGTTGTGGTGAGATATAAACTCCAAAAGGCTTAGGCAGCTCTGCACCTAAAGCACTACTGATATGGTTCTCATGGCCTCTCTCCTGGGCTGCCTTTGCTCACTACTTGCAGCTTTCCTCATAAGATGTTACACATTCCTGGCTTCTCTAATTTTCTGGGATCTCCACAGCATTTTCTGCTTTACTTTCACAGCATCACACACTGGCATTTCAAGGGCATACTGCCTGACTTTCTGGACCTTCTGAATTCTGCATGGCAGTCGCCATGATTCCATAATGCTTGCATTATGCATGCCTGTAAAACCTGCACCATGTGGATGACACAAAGTCTGATGCCAATTTGAGCAGTAACCAGGTCCCTTTGAATCATGGCTCTAGAGGCTTCTAAGCACTGGGATTGTGGAGCACAGTGAACTGAATCCCGGGGAACCAATTCCCTAAGCAGCTCTTTTCAAGTAGGGCATCCTGGGCATCTCTTTTTAAAGCAAATCTTTCAAGTCATTTACCCTTTCCTTTTTACATTTGAGCCTGAGAAAGGTAAAGCCTTGCTGATTTTCAGAATATCCTCAAGGAATGTTTTCTATTTTCTTCTTCCAAGGTACTTCTTTTTAATGCTAATCTTCTCAGGAACCTTGCTTTTCAAGATCCATTGCATTTCTGGCCAAGCTTCACATCATTTAACTCTGGTTGTTGCTCCAGATTCTCACTGTAGTTCTTGCTAAAAGCAGCAAGCTGTACTTCTATATTCAAGGTAGTGGGAGGGAAGGAGAGGGAAAAGAAGAGAAGGGAGGAGGGAACCCTGAAGCTTGAAGACAAGACTCCACCCTTCCTCCCAGGTCACATCCCCAGTTACCCACCCCCTCCAACAAAGCACCACCTCCTAATAGCAAATTCAGTTATGAACTTATGATTGAGTTAATCAACTGATGAGTACAGTACCCCCATGATTCAATCACCATCTAAAAGTCTCATTTTTAATCACATACAACTTTGGGAAAGCATTTTAGATCTAAACTATAACATTATTTACAATTGAAATAGGATGCGGTTCATTTTAAGACAGAAATCACAGTTGTAGATTTTAAAATTTTCCTATGTAAAGCATAGCTCTGTATTTATGTCTCATTTATGACCTTGACATATTTAATTTTTGGCTGATGCATCACGTTGTTGTTAAAGCTTTTATTTATAGGGGAAAATCATCCTAGTCACAAAAGAAGAAAACAAAACATATGTATATAATGTGTGTGTCTGTATTAATTATACTTATGTCTCTATAATCAACACTCTGATATTTTAATTGTAGTTACTTTGAATAGAAGAATGTGTATATATGATTGGTGTAGTGCTCATTATTTTTCAATAGTTATACTTCAAATCATGAAAAATATTTTAAAATATTAAAAACCTTTATGTACCTTATACATGTAGAAAAGCTTGCACATTGAAAGATATACTCATGTAAACAGCACAAGGTAGATTGCCATAGCACCAAAATTCTCCCTTCTGATGACTTGCAATCACTGTTACATCAAGAATAATCATTCTTGACTTCTATTAAAATAATGAGTATAGTCTCTTCTTGAGTTTTGGAGAAAATAAATGACACACTATGCACACTTCTTTGTCTGTATTTGATCAACAATATACTTGTGAGAGCCATTCCTATGGTACAGTATTCTCACTACTAAGTTTTGGGTATTCCACAAAACCTGTAGGAGGCATAATTATCAGACTGGGGAAAGACATCATAGGCTGACAGTGCCTTCGTTCTGTCATGGTTCTTTAAGGAATATTCTTTATGAAAACTAGTAATTAATTAGGTCTGCCATAGTAATATTTATTATTATATACTAAATATGTTCATTGTGAAAAGTAGATGACAGATTTTGAATCATTTGGGAATATCATTAGACTATCAAAACATGAAAGACTTGGGTGATGTTCCTCATCCTTTGGGAATAAAATTTTGTTTTAAGCTTAAATGTGCCTGAGTTGAAGGATATCATGGTCATAGGAATCACATAAGCCAAATACACATCATGACTTCTCTCCTATCTCCAAAACTGAGCCCTGTTAAATTTTGCTATCGATTTTATATGAGCTAGCACTAGGGTACTATTTTAATTCAAAGATTTCCAACTTATATCTTATTAATGAATGGAAATTGTGCATATGCAGTTTTGTGGAAAACTTTTTAGATGTCATCTGATTTCTTTAATAACAGCTATTTGTACCAAACTGTATCTAAAGTAATTAAAGAGAGGAAACACAAGATTCAATTTTTAAAATCTAAGAAACATGGATAATTTAGGTAGGCTATAAATAGCAGAAAACATCCTACACCCTGCTTAATATTTTATAATATTTCAAATCTATAAACACTAAGGAACACAATAAATTATTTAGTATAACTTATTTAAATAAGATTAAGATTATGGAAATTAGGAAACTGAAAATGTAGACAATCTGTCAGGACTCCCTTTTATTACATTGTAGAATAACTAAATAGAATATAGTACTATCATTGCTCTTTTACCACCGATCTGGGAATAGCAGCCCAGGAAAGCCACTTGGAAGAATGATTCCAGTTTGTAATCCAATTACAGCACTAACCAAAAGCTGTAGATGTCACCCAACTAAAGCTAGTCCTTTTATTCCACAAACATGAACTTAGCTACTTGTATAGTTTATGAAAAAATAATGAGTAGATAGTTTAAGTTTTCAAAACTTAAATTTGTATCAAACTTTTAAAAGATATTATCATTATGGAATATACTTGTTTTTTTCTTCTTTTGCTTTTGGAAGGTTTTAAATAACAGATTTAATTTCTCTCATGATATAGTGCTACTCAGATTGTCTGTATCTCCTTGTGTGAATTTTGGTAATTTGTCTCTTTTTTAAAAAGTGCTCTTCAGAGTGTCTACATCTGCTTGCGTGAATTTTAGTAATTCTTTTCTTTTATGGAATTGGGTAATTTCATTTAGGTTATGAAATTTGTGAGCATAGAATTGTTTGCACAATTCTTTTTAATCCTCTTAGTGTCCATGGGGTCAGTAGTGATTATTCATCTTTCATTTTTGTTAATGGTAATTTGCATCTTCTATCTCTCTTTTATTCTTGGTAAGATTGGCTAAAATTTATTTATTTTATTCATTTTCTTTCAAAGAAATATCTTTTGATTTCATTGGGTTTCTCTATTGTTTCTACTTTTCAGTTTCATTAATTTCTACTCCGATTGCTATTCCATCTCTTCTGCATGCTTAAGACTCAGCCAGTTCTTTCTTCATTGTCATGACACAACACTTAGGTTATTTTAGATCTCTTTTTTTGACAAATTGAAATTTATAAATTTATTGAAAATTCTAAATTTCCTTCTAAATGCTACTTTCCTGCATCCCATGAATTTGAAAATTTTGTATTTTAATTTTGTCAGAATAGTTCAAAATTTCCCCTGAAGAGCCGTTTTTCACTTACATATTATTAAGAAGCATAATAGCTCTAGTCAGGTACCATATCTAATTATAAGATGTTAAATCACATACAGAAACCTATTACTTAATTTGTTGTCTTATGCAGAGGGCCATTAGAAAAAAACCTCCCTGCTAAAGTTTCCTAACCACTATTCCCCAACTACATCCCCATTCAGCTTGAAGAAGCCAGATTGGTCTTCCCCCAGTTTCCCAACAGAAGTTAGATGTTTTTCTCAGAGAGGGGAGTGTAGGGACAGGGGTCCCCATAGGTAGGGAAAAGATAGGGTAAAGGCTTTGTTAGATGTTATTAAAAATTAAGACAGGGGCTGAGGATTTAACTCAGTGGTTAGAGTGCTTGCCTAGGGAGCACAAGGCCCTGAGTTCGATCTCTAGCACCCAAAAAAAAAAAAAAAAAAAAAGACAATTTTGACCTCTATAGCCAGACTCTAATAGCCAGATAGCTATAATCAAATATTTAGAAACATAAAGGCAGCTAGTTACATTCCAACATTAAGGAGACAGAGGCAAAGAGACTGGTTCCAGGAAGGCCCCAGGTAATCTGATTAACATACAGAAAACAAACTCTCCCTTTTGATTCTTACATCTACACAACCTGGCCCTAAGCCCCGCTCCCCATAATCTTGCCCTCTGCCAAAACACAAAGCCCACAGGGCTGAGGGAAATCAAGGCAGAGGTGACAGACAAGTCCAAGAGCCAATCAGATTCCAAGGGCCAACCCAAGGAAAGAACCTCAATAAAAAGGGGCTACAAGGAAGGACCCATGAGTAGTTCATTTTTGAATGCTCCCTACTTGTCGAGTAGCTATCTATCATCTCCCTTCTCCCTTTTCCCCAACTTTTAAATAAATTGTCCTCAAAAAAAAAAAGAAACATATAGTTCATTTTCCAGATATCTGATATTTTCTAGCTGTTTTATGTTATCTGTTTTTTACATGAGCATCTTTAACGTAATTGCCCATAGTTATTTTACATTCATGGAGACACAACATAGCTGATTTTGTTTCTGGGCTTCAAGGTCTTAGCTATTGAATGTTTTGTGATATGAAATAATAATAAAAAAAAAATCCAGAGCACTGTATCTGGATATCTAACAAGGAGGTGTGAATTAAGTGAAGGAGGAACTGAATGAGTCTTATCTAAATACGCTTTCTTTGGTTTCACTTGTATCTTCCTTCTATGTGACACTTCTTGTACTTTGCCACACCATATCTAGAGTTCGAGGAAGAATATGCATGAATTTTTTTCTAGTGGAAAGCAATTTCATGGAATGCATTATATGTAATTGTGAAAAGCACACTCAATTTTATTTTCTTTAATTAGTTTAGCATTAATTTAAAAGGTTAAATTATCCTACCTTTTGTTCTTTTGATACAGGGGAAAAAATATAACTCCTAACCTGCTAGATGTCAGTTAGGCTGAGTTCGTGTTCCCCAAAGTCGAAGAATGAATTCTATGAAACAAAGGAGGTTAAGAGTAGGAAATTTATTGAGAGAGAGAAAGAGAGCTCCTGAGACACAGGAGGGGACCCAAGTGGATTGCCAACGAGCTCACTTTTCAGGGGAAGTTTTATAGAGGACAATCACGAGGTGGGTGCAATGTGTGTCAAAATGATGATTAACCAATAATATTACAAGTGTCATCACTTAGGTAATATTGATCCAATGGGGAAGAAGGTCACATAGCAAATGAACATGGAAAGAATAAAGACATTCCAGGATGGGGTGAATCTAGAGGTCTAGATTGCCCACCTGGGTGACCTAGACTTTATCAGATCAGATGAGTGTAATCTTCAGTTCATTGTTTATCCTTTGGCCTTATCTTGAGGCATGACCTTCAATGAATGGGCCTCCAGCCATAGTTGTAGCATATTCTCCTCTTGTGTGTTGACTCCATTCAGGGCCCAACCCTGTCTGACTGCCTATAATATTTCTACCTTCCTTAGCTGTCTATAATACTTTCTCTTTTAATATGCTGGCATTTCATTTATTCTCAAATTTAAAACTCTAGTTCCAAAAAAGTTTTCAAGTTTAATGTAAATTTTTTTGTATTTTTTGTTTTTACTCCATTTACATTTGTGGTTAGTCATAGTTTTAGCAGTTTTGTTGACACATACAAAGCTTTATATACTAAACGTGTAGAATTTGTTAGGTTTCAATGTATTTATTTATCCATGAAACCATAATGTAGTCAAGATATAGAACATATCTACTCCTCCCCCATCTAAATTTCTTCCTAGCTTTGTGAATCTCTTCTATCTGCTTCACCTAAACTCCTCCATCCATCCCCAGGCAATCTCTTAATTTTCTCTTAGTGCCTTAAATTAGTTAATGCTTTCTAGAATTTCAGATAAGGTAAATCTTACAATATGCATCCCTTTTGGTGTTTCAGCTCAACATAATTGAGATTCATACTTATTGCAGACTGTATCAATGATTCCTTCCATTTATTGTCAAATATATTGCATTTAATGCATATACCAAATCTGTTTATTCATTTGCTTGTGCATTTGGGCTATATGGACTATACTTTACTTTGGGATATTTATTTTTACTTTAGGACATTTGGACTTTTACAAATACAGTAAGTTATGAATATTCCTATGGAGGTCATAGTATGGAATAAGCTTTCGTTTCTCTGGATCAATATGTAGATGTGGAGTAGCTTAATCAAATAACTTCAAAACTCTTTTCAATGGATTTTTGTTTTACTGTATTTTTTAAACCATTTCACGTTCATACCAGCAATGTTTGAAAGCTTTACTTTGTCCACATGCTCACCAACACTTGATATAGCCAATCTCCTAAATTTTAGTTATTTTAATAGGTGTGCAATGATATGATATTGAATTTTTTATGCATCTTCCTCAAAGCTAATAATGTTGGGCATCTACTTGTCTTATTTATCATACATACAGTTCTTAAGTGACATATTTTTTCTAATCTTTTGCCAGTCCATTAATATACATGTCTCAGGTGACCCAAATCTCTTTAATTTCTTTCAAAAGTAGTTTTGGAAATTTTCTGTGTTTGGTTCTTGATTGTTTTTGGCAGATTCAACTCTAAGAATTTCTTGTTTTTTGGTACTATTGTAAGTGATATTTTTAGAATTTCAATTTCTACTTGTCACTGGCAGAAACTCTGGCTCCCTTATTTCTCTTGTACTGGCTAGAACCTCTTGTTTATTTTTGAGAAAATGTCTAATGTTAAAATTCTTCTATTTATGATGTTTTTCATGTGGGAAGCATTCAGTACTTCATCATTATGCCTGATGTTTAATGTAGCTTTATTTGTCAAGATTTTTATCAGGTTAGAAATTATTTTTGTTCCCAGATTGGAGGATTTTTTTACTATCAAGAGTGGAGAAGGCATGGTGTGCGCATGCCTGTAATTTCTGCTACTTGGGAGGCTGAAACAGGAAGATCACAAGTTTGGGCCAGCCTTGGCAATTCTGTGAGACTCTGTCTCAAACTAAAAAATAATAAGAGATTGGTGTGTAAGTCTCCCCCAGTACCATGTTGGAGAGTAGCTCCAACACAATAATAGAGAACTGCCTAATTCCATCCCCAGTACTGCCAAAAAGAATGGATGTTACATTTTCTCAAAAGTTTTGCTGCAAACATTACAAAATTTAGGCCACTTCCATTTAATCTGATTATTGGCATGGTTAAATATATCATTTTCCTAAATATTTTGTTTATTTCTTCTGTATTTATTCCCTTTCCTTTTTTAAAATTTTGGATCATTTTTAGGATTTCATTTTATATTATCCTTGCCTATGAGCTATAATGCTTTTTCTGTTTTAATGTTTATAATATTCATTTTAGCTCATCACTATCTACCTTCAAGTACTTTTATACTTCATGCATACTGTAGAAAGTTGCTAATTTGTGCTTCATTTCATTCCTCTCGCTTTTACCTTTGATAGATCTATAAATTACATACATTGCTATTTCCATTCAGCTAATCAACTCTATCTTTTAAGCATTGGGTGTTACATTTTGGAACAGTTTTTTTTGTTTGTTTTGGTTTGTTTTTGTTTGTTTTTTTGTTGCTAGAGATTGAATTCCAGGCCTCACACATGTTAAACTCTCATTCTACACTGAAGTTATGCTCCCAGACCCTTGAGCAGTATTTGATTTACAGAAAAGCATTACAGAAAAATTGAGAATTTAACACAAAATATTTCTATATGCCATTTTATGCATATTTCCCCCTAAAACTAGCTTCTTAAATCAATACAATATATTTGTTACAAGTCTATGTTTTATTCTAGTTTCCTCAGTTTTTAGTTAGTAGTTTTGCTTGGTTTTCATCTAGTGTTACTGTGTTGCAGGAAACTACAATGTTGTGTCTATCAATATATTTTTTTAAACAATTCCTTGTTTCCTGTCTCTGTAAGGTGCTCCAGACTCATCCTTTATGTTTTCTGTCCCAGTTGTATGATCAGGTATTTCTCCAATTCTCCAGATTTCCTTTATTTGTCAGTAGTATCAAAAAACAACGAGTTAAGTGGTAGGCAGGCTGTACATTACTGGAGTGTTATTGCTTCTAGACAGTCTCAGCTGACAAAGAAAAACTGTCTACAAACAAAATAGTATTTATAAACAATTCTATATGTAAACATCTATATATTAAGTTGGCATGAGTTTTACTGATATTTTCAACTCTAATTCACTATACATGAATTATTCTAGCTTTCTTTCCCTGTTAATCTGTAACCACTCCAGGTAAAGTCTAATGCTGTCTGTCATACACCTACTTAGTAATCGTTTGAGTCTAGTATATTTATACAACGGTATCAGAATTCTTGCCCTGTACCAGAATAGGAAACAACCTTTTTGACTATAATACAGTATTATGTGCAGTTCCTTTTGCCTCCATCTTACAATCTTTGTTCATTTCCAAAGAGAGTTTGTTCAGCACCTTATACTCAACCTCTTAAGTGAGGTCATTTCATACATTTGGAATATATTTAAATTTTTTTGGAAGAGCTTGCAGTTTCTCCAATGATCCTCTGCCCTAATAAATGATTATTTTACAAAGTTCCATAAATTTTGGTGTAATATTTGTGTTCTAAAGTTACATGTTTTGTAAGCGCAAGCTAAACTTTTAACATTTTAAATATAGTAACTATTTTAGTGAGCCTGTCTGCTAATTCTGATATTTAGTCCAGGTCTGGCAATGTTTAGGTTAATAAATTTCCTATTCTTATAGGGACATATTTTCCTGCTTTGCATTAGTGGTAGTTTTGGTTGCTTCCTGGCCAATTTGAATTTTATATAGACTTTCATTTCTTTCATTCTTTTAAAAATATTCTTCAGCTGTGTTCCAAGATGCAGTTAATTACTTTAAAACAATTTAATCCCTTCAGGGCTTCTTTTTAAGATTTGTTAGTTGAGACCACAGCGGTGTTCTGTTAAAGTATTTTAACTGCTGTGGTAAAACTCTCCTCAGTTGTCTACTCTTTACTCTAAGAATTATGTTATTTTGTACTCTGACTGGTGGGAAGGGATATTATTTCCAGCCTCATGTGAGCAACTAGAGTTTTTCCTTCTAATCCGTTCAGGTGATTTGTTTCTGAACTTCAGCAGTTTCCTCATAGGCATCTGTGCTGTGATACTACTCCAGGTGCACCCTCTGTAAAACTCCAGAGCTCGTTCTTTGAAGGTCTCTGTTCTCTGGTACCTTTCCATTGAACCGCTGCTGTCTAGGTCTCTCTGTACTCTAAACTACGTGTCTTCAACACAGAGAATTTGTCAGACAGCCTGGATTTTCCTTCCTTGTGCTACTGCCTACAAATTCTTTCTGGGAAATAACTGGGCAGTTAGTGGGCTCATCTCACATGTTTTCATACTCAGAGATATTTTATCTTTTGTTGCAGGATATCTTTTGTCTTGAAGATAATTACTTCAAGTATTTTGTTTATCTTTGGTTGTTTCAGGTGTGCGGGTAAATCTGTTGTTTCTTAATTGATGCAGTCCTGAAGCAGTAGTCTACCCACTACTCATTCATTAGACATTTTTCCTTCTAAAATTCTAACGTTTTTACCTACGTAAACTGGTGCTGGTATCAGATGAAGGCAGTGCTTTTCTGAAACTTGGACTCTGACTTTACTTATCTTTAAATTCAAGAAGCTTTATGTAATTTCTGAATTATACTTCTCTATGCTGTGTTCATATCTTTCTTATTTACCTTTTCTCTCTGTCTTTTTCTTAGAAATTGGTATCAGTGTCTTTACCTTACAAATGTTGGTCTTTCGTTGTCTGGTACTTATACAAGTGTATTTCCCAAATACGTGTCTCTTCTGTAACCAAAATTTGATCACCAGAACTTTTTTCAGCCATGTTTTCATTTAACCTGAGTAATTCAGAAATAAACTCTCCCTGTACTTTATTCTATTTCTTCTTTTGTGGGAGTCACTTGAATTTTAATTTATTGAAATGTTTAAGTGAATTGACAGCTTGCATTCAATTTCGTAATCAAGTGTACATCATAGCTCACATTAATCTGTACCAGTTACAAAATACATTGAATAAAATGCTTTTTGATAGTGAAATAGTTAAGAATTTTTCAGCTTACAACAATTCTTTGAACTTGCTAAGATGGCTTAACGTTTTTATTTCTGGTAACTGAGTGATACTAATATCCTCACACAAAGGTACTGCTTAGAAATAAAACCCAAGAGCCATGTGAGTTCTAAAGTTGCCACAACTCATATTTGTTGGGTATTTTTCTTTCTTTCTTTTTAAAAAAATCCTTCGAAAATAACCCCTTACATAAAAGCATAGAGCTGCTCCGCTACTAATCTTATTAATTCTTTGTGAAGATTTCCTGATTTTATTACTTGATCTCTTTGTTTCTTTAGCTTTGCAAAGTTAAAAAAAAAAAGGAGCGGAACTTGTTGAGTTACCAATCATTATCTGATTTGTGTTGCAGTATTATTCAATACTTCCTTAATATTGTAAGAAGCTCCAATTCAAGTATTTGGTTAAGATCTTTTAAAGAGGAGTAAAAAAAGCTTCTTTTGTTAGTCCTTTCTTGTAAACTTAGCTTTAGTTTTGTTTTGTTTTTTTATTAAATCTTTTTTGGTTCCATGCCAAAAAGCTTGATTTCATATCTGTGAATCGAATTAAAATAATCACCCTACATATGTATTAGTATTTAGGACTAGATCTAGTAAATTATTCTCAAACTACTTTAATCTCTTTGAACCAAAGTAGTTGAAATTTTTCCTTTCAATTATAAAAAATGGGGAAAAGAATGGTGGGTCAACTAGGCCTCTCTTCTGTAGTTTTCTAGAACTTGCTTTTGTAGTGTTTGTGTGCCCTAAGAAGAGGAAGTTAGATATGAGAAGAAATGTGACACCAACAAGCACTGGATGACCCGTTTGGTGTACAGTGTTAACAAAAGGGAAAATATGAAGCTTGTATGTTGATCCAGACACAGATCTTATAGAACCTATTAGTTGCTTCAAACAATGTTATGGCTATTTTCTCATTTCCATTGCTGAAAGAATGTGAAATATTTTATTTCATCAGCATTTCCACATCTTTAAAGCTTCAAGATTTTTTAAGAGAACAACAAAAAAGATCTTTTGAAAAATAAAGATGACAGAATACCTGAAACTGGGAGAAAAGCTTAAAGTATGTCTAACTTGTGCTCCGAAATTATTTTCCAGTCTCCATTTATTTATTTCATTTTTAGAATATAAGCCGAAGTGCATTTTTAAATTTGGGTGTAGAAGCACTTCATATGAACTCTAAGTGCTTTCAAACAGAGCTGGGAATGAAGATGTGACATTAAGATACAGTAACGCTGTTTCACTTTTACTTTGTCATCTCTAATAAAGCAGAAATTAGAGCAATAATGAAGATGTGTCTGTACCCTGAAAGAAGACTTAAATTTTTAAAAACCAATCTTTATTTAGTCTCAGCACAGTTGTCCTCATCATAGTACTTCCGTGGTGATTCATCTACCTCTGTATCTATCCCTTGCTTCTTATCCATTACTTTTCTCATTACCACAATTTAAAAAATTTAGATCTTTCAAAAGTCTCATTTCTTTCATTTTCTTTTCTCCAAATATCTTCTGCCTCAGGTTATTACCCATTTTCCACCTATCCACATGCTCATAGCAAACTAATTGTCTGTCATGCCCCAGGTGTAATGTCAAATGCCAGGCATGTGGAATTTTTCTCTGGTGTCATTCTTTTATTTATCATTTAATAAGATGGCTAAACTCCCATCGCAATATTATGGGGAGTTCAGCACCCTACCCTAGCAGCTTCTTTACTTATTTTTGTCTCTTACTTGAATGCCTTCTCTAACTGATCTTTTGACATACCTTCTTTCTTTATTGTTTCACCCTGCATGTGACCACTGCTCTCTGTCTCTCTCTCTTTATTGTGATATGGCATCATTGACACATGTCTGATGCATAAAACAGATTTTTCCCTGTGGAAGAGGGATGGGGGAGAGTAGGGAGTGGAAAAAGGATAAAAAATAATTACGATATATATTATACATTATATATAATCACCCCAAAATGAATACAAATGATTATGACACCTAAATTTCCCCCCCAATTAATGTAAATTTCATGTATTGCAAACATTTGTTAAAAAACAGATTTTTAGGGGCTGGAGATTTAGCTCAGTGATTAGAGTGCTTGCCTTGCAAGCACAAGGCCCTGAGTTCAATCCCCGGCACCACAAAAAAAAAACGAAACAAACAGATTTTTACTGAAAGCTAAAGTATAATGGAGAAAGATTAATATAGAATGGAAACTATTTAAAATCATTATTAATTGAAAACCAAAGTAAATCTTGAATATTAAGAGTATTTGAAAATCAAGAGTATTTGTATATTCATTTGGAGACCACAGCTTTCAGAAAACAAAGGGTAGGAATGGGAGGGGATAGGTTGCTGTTATATACTGTATTTTAGAAAAAAATATTTCTAGTTACAAAAATTATTGAAACTGGAACATAGAACATGACAGTGCCTGCCTACGTGACCAGCTGGTTTATAATATATATGTGAAAAACTAATATGTCCATAGTGCAAGTGCTTTTTCTCCATGTGTATCTTATATATACATATAAACGTGTACATATTTCATTTATATATAATTATCTTTTACAGTGAATTAAAATATAGCTATTGAGGTCCAAGGAAATTTCTCGTGAGACCATTTGAGGTCAAATATTTCAGACTATTTTCTCAGTCAACCCTACATCTCCAAGTCTGTACCTCTTTTCTAGTTCAGACTTATTTCCCTCATCTTTTCTTGCATGCTGTTAGTATATTAAAGTGGACATATCCGAAATTAAATTGCGTCACTCCAACTGTTTCTGATTTTGCGTTTCTTATTTTTGTCTTTACTAAAGACCTCTTTTAATCATTTGGATCTGTAGGTCCTCTTTTCTCATTACCCTACTCAGATTTTCCTTATGTGAAACTTTTAAATCTGTAGTCACAAAAATGTTCTTACTCATTTTTCTCTTTCACTGTAGTTCTTATGCCTTTGCCATACTAATATAGTTTCTTATTATATCCTATGGGGGCTATTGTAATGAACTTCTAAATCATTTGGCATGTCTATTACCTGTCTCATATAGCTTAAGATTCAACTACGTGTCTTGTATAGTTTAAGAATTGCAGTCAGGAGAACATCTACCACAGTAGCCTTAAGAATGATGTTCTCCTGACTGAAATTCTTCAGGATTATCTTCTCTCACTCTGAATAAAGTTACATTTGTGTTAATTAGCAACGTTCTTGGATCTATCTTTAATTTTTATAACTACATGAGATTGGATGGTAACTCTTTGCTGATTTATTTACATCTTTCATCCTTCCTGGCTCAACAGGTCAATTCTCTATTCATGATTTTGCTTATGCTAGTTTCTCCTTTGGCATTCTTCTCTCACTGCTCATTCTCATATCCTGCTCATCTATGCATTCAGATAGATCCAGTTCTTCAAGACAGAAATAGCATAACTTATCATCCCCAAAATCTTCTACTAGGAATTCTAATTCGTTGCTTAGAATTCATCGAATACTTTATCTGTCCATATCATTCTATGTTTTATTATAAATAATTATGTCTTCCTTTAGCAGATAAATTTTAGCAAGAAAAATGTTTATCCATAATAAATTCCAATATATATTTAGTAAATGAAAAAAATAGTTATGAAATTGGCAAATAGTAAAGATAAAGTTATTATCTTGGGATAATTCTTAACATAGTACAACTGTTTTCATCTTTTTGTCAGCGAAAGTATTTCTAATCAGGGCAATGTAGACTATGTTGCAACAACAAATTAATGCCTACATCTTAGTCATTTCATGTACAAATGGATTATTTTTAGCTGATGCCACTTATCCAATTTGGGGCATCAAGAGAACTCTGCCCCACTTTCCCTTTAGGACACGGGGTCAGTGGAGTCTCATTATAGTATTACACTCACCAAAAAGGTAAGAAAGTGTTCATCTCATTCCTGTAACTCATGCTTCTGCTCAGAAGTGACAGACATGTGCTCTGCTCATAGTCCATTGGTCAGAAACAGTTATTCCCCCTGACTAAGAGGAGGCAGGGAGAACTGGGGAGAACACGAGTAACTGGTGTACTGTGTTTACCATATTGATCTAGCAGATTAATTAACACTGACTTTTTAACAGGAAACATGCCTTATATTTCCAGTATGAAATGTCTTATGCTTTAAACCTATAGTTACAAAATGAATTATATATTTTGAAATTAGTAAATTTTATACACGGAAATAGTTATCACACAGTAACATTCAGATAGTTCCATACTATCTCCTGACTAATGAGTCAGTTGAACAATGAAAACATCCAAAATTAAAATTAAGTGTTTTATTACTTTTACTAATATGAATCTGGACTGCATATATTTATTTTGTAATTATTTTCTTATTTTCCTTTTATTTATATAGATATAACTTTTATTTATACTCAGACATTAAGCTAAATTATAATTTTGTAGCTTAATAAAGCAACATTTATAAGAAGTTTGTGTTTATTAGTTAATAAATATTTTTTAATGTTTTAGAATGCTCTTCTGTGATAGGTAAATTATTTAAACAGTACTATCGGTTTTTTTTAGTAGAGAGTTAAAACTAAGATGGGATCATGCCTTTCCAAAATTAAACAGTTAGTGTAAAGTAAAGAAAGAATCTGATCCTAATTATTTGTGACTAGTCTGTAAGTCATACTGAATTTTCAAGTACATTTCTAAAGGTACTAATTATAATTTAGTTTGGGCTCAAACTTCAGAATTCTATAGGACATATTTAATTTTAAATACTACAAGACAGGTAGTTTAACATTTAAGTGTAAAATAAGAAGGACCATCTTGTGCTTTCCATTTAAGAAATCATTCATTTGATGAATCCCAAAAGAGTCGAAAGATTTTAATTCATTGACTTTCAAAAGATAAATAGGAGTGTATTCATGTGGGAAAAGTCTTTTCATTAGGGGCTCCTATCTTTGAAACTAGAAAGGCCAGACAGCTACCTATCAATCTGTCACGAAAAATAATACATTATTGTGAATATTGAAGACAACATTGTTTCTAGTATTAGGTTGTATATGGTCATTGGAATATAGCTGTGGAGTTTTAATTACTACCTAAGAAAGAGAACAATGAGCTTCTTAAATAAAAATGGAAAAAGGTAAACATTGCAGGTGGGCAGAGGAGAAAAGAACATGTGAATTAGGAGAGAATTAAGTAATTTAGTACTTCATTAGCAAAATATTGTTCTTGGTTACTGTGTGCTTCTTAAGGAAAGGAGGATGCTTTAATGGGCACATGTAACTGCAGAAACTGTTTCTTGATTGAAGGAATGGAAGACCATCCAGTGGGTAGTGGCAAATGAAAAATCTCTGTTTTAGTGAAGTTTTATTGAGTTCGCTTAAATGGTGTGTCACATTTATTTTTCTCTGTTTGGCCAAACTGCCTTCTACTTTTAACCTGATTTTCTATTTTGATTTGATAACAATCTGTATTCTGTCTTTTTAATGTTTTAGTATGCTTAAGAAAGAAAAGAAATTCATTAATAGTTGGATCTTGAGCAACATATATTGGCAACAAAAGTATTTTTAAAAAAGTATTTGTTTTGAGCTTAAAATGAGTCCATATAAGACAAGTATATTAAATAGCTTATCTTTTTTCTTTCCTCTTTGGACTGTCATATTAAGAAATATCTTGTAATTAAAGGAGATTGAATAAACATAAAGAAGCTTTGTATGTTTGTGTTAACAGATTTCGTACAAGTGCTATATGTCTGAGGCTATTATAGTATTCTATACCTCAGTTTTTTGTACTTTGAGTAATATCACGCTATTATGGTTTTTGAATTTTATAAAGTTGGCAGAATCAGATTGGGGAGGCCTTATGGTTTACTATTGACATTTCTTTAATGATTAAGAAAAAATCATATTTTCTAAATATAAAAGTTGTAAATGTATCAATCAGCTTTTGCTATATAATACTTTTCTTTTGAAAAAGAAGTCATAGTGATTGTATTGGTATTTTATCCAGAGTGACTCCTAGGTACAAGGCATTATAACATGTGCAAAGGGCTTGTTAGCTAGGCATGACAAGGATAAATTAGCCACAGTGACACTGGGAACAGTTCTTTGTAAACTCTTCCCGGGATGATTCAGTGTTTTAATTTTGTTCGCAACATTCTACAGATTTTTGAACTGAAATTTTTAGGACCTTAAAGTATGATTTCATGTTGAGCTTCATGTAACAGCAAAAACATATACAAGAGTTGGTAAGTTTCCCTGTATTCATTTGTAGGGGAATAGGATGGAAGGAAGGTTTGAAGGTTTCGTAAGGTTATCAAAAGGTCCCATTGCACAAAAATTTGAGAATCATTGAAATAATTACTTTTTTTCTTTTGTTGTTGAACATAAGGTAAACCATACTAAATGACCTCAAAGTAAAACTGAGAGTTGAGACTCAGAGACACAATGTTATGGCCCGGTATGGCTTGAAAAGACCACTTCAATAATTATTTCTTACAGGCAAGTAGTGAATTTGAGGTTCGCTAATGTTCAGAAAATTGAAGGGCGGAGCAGTGTCTGAGAAGAACCTATACACTCATGGAATATATTTTATTCATCCCTACTATTAAATGTATATAATACTATAATACATTTGGCAGGCAATTTAGAGGCAAATTCTTTTTTCCATAAAGAGTTTAGCTGACATTATTACTAAAATATAACTAAATTGATCTATGATGCCAATTCCCAATCTCTCAATTAATTGTAAGACGTAGCATCATAAAAAAAAAAGACTGCAAATAGAAATAAGAACTCTATTCAAATTATGTTTACCTAGTATGCAGTGTTTGTGAGCAGCAGATATCTCACCTGGGAAAAATCTTGGTAATAGTATCTGCTCTTTGCACATGACACAGGATTGCTGTGAAGACCAAAACCAATTGTATCATAACACCTTTAAGATTTATAAGGTAATATATATTACTTTATGTAACCTAGTCAAATGTGTCTTTCATAGTTTAATGCTAAATTTGCTTTTGAAATATCTTTTAAATTTAAGAACCTTTAGGACTATACTCTCAAAAAGGAATTTTGAATAAAATATTGCTGTTACTTTAAGGAATAAAAGCTATTTTTGGAGAATATTCTTAAGTCTTTTATGTATACAACACAAAAAAGAACTGTATTTTATTTCCCAGAATAAAATGGTTCAAATTTATCCCATATCATAAAATAATATTGATTTATTTTAAATTAAAAATTATTATGCCAACATATATATTCATAGATGGTACTTTATATTATCTTAAACTGATATGATTAATTGTAAGGTTTTTCAGTGATAAATGAGATGACAAATATAGATGCTATAATATTCATTTTTGTATGCAATATCAGTTTATATTTTATGTTGTATTTCTGCATTTTCCAGAATAAATAGAAGAGCTGCTAAATTTGTTATGATTATTAAGGGTATTGGTTTTCAATCCTCTATTTTACAAAGAGCTTGTATGTTTTCATATGTAGTCGCAATTTAGCATGTGTATGAAATATATTCCTTTCCTTGAAGGTGTTTGAGGTGATTGACTATGTGGAAAACAATGCAGTGCACTGGTGTGCTGGCCCTTTAAAGCTGTTTCTGTTGTCATGGAATTAAGATTTTCCAGTAGGTTTGTCTGCTATGCTTTGCTATTTATAGACTCATTTCAAGTTGGTTTTGGACAAGCATCCTTAGTCTTCAAATAAAAACACTAATCTTTACCTCTTCTTTAATGTTTCTTCGTATAGGATTTCTTAAAAACCTGGGGTTAGGGAAGTGTTTGAATTTCAAGGAGTGTGTATTATACAGTGTATATAAACGCTTTCCCCTTGGCTCTAAAAACAAAGATTTAAAAAGTAATTACAAGAAAGCCAGCACCCAATTCTAATTCCAAGTCTTTCAAATTTATATTACTTTTGAATTGTTATTAGTTATGTAATTATGAATTGTACATGAAAACATTTTCAAACCTGAACAGGGTCTTGTAGTTAAACATGTTGCTTACTCAAATTCCTAAACTTGGCCTATATATTTCTTCATGATTAGCAACTACTTATTTCCAGAATTTATTTCTACAGACCAACTAGATGAGTTAGATTTTGATACTAATTAGCCGTGTGATTACAAATTACTTCAACTATCATTGTATGGGTTTCTTTATAATATGGGAATAATAACAGTGTTACTGTGACAAGTAAATGTATCACTATATGTAAAACATTTACAAGAATAGTTTGAGCCACATAGATGATCAGTTAATGTTGTTTTTGCTAGTATTATGTTTACTATCTTTTTTCTTGTTCATTCTTCAAATTGAACTTTTATGATTTTGGCCTTTGTATGTATCATTGAGCTATCTTTGAACACCCTGTTTTCTTTCATACACTACTTGATCTTCACTTCCTTGCTACTTATAAAATTATAAATTCTATAATTATTTTATTAATAGTTAACTCTATCTTTCCTCATTTAAAGTTATTCAATATATATTTATTTAAGGAATAATGGAGAAGAGTCATTAGTTCTCATAGATGGTTTCCTACTTCTTAACTGATTAAGCAGATATTTTAGTGATAGAAATTGCTGTAGTTTGGATTCAGCAGGCCCCCCAGAGTCTCATGAGTTACAGGCTTGGTCCTCAGCATAGTGCTAAGGGAGTAAAACCTTTTAGGGGTGTAGTGCAGTGGGAGGATTTAACTCATGAAGGTGGCCATTTCCTTAAAGGGGACCATAAGACACTGGTCTCGTCTCTCTATTACTTCCTGCCACAATGAGATAAGCTTGTAGAATGAAGCTCTGAAACTGTAAACCAAAAAAATCCTTTCCTCCTTATAAACTGATTAACAAATTATTTGCTACAGCAACAGAAAGCTAACGTGTGAGTGATTCCTAGGTTTCCAAATGAAGGCTTTTTCTATGTCTTAGAAAATTTATCATGGGTGAAATTTACTGATACTTTGAGAAATTCTTTATTCTATTATGTAGTGAATTGTAGCTATAGTTGCCTTTCAGTAGCTAATATCAAAGCTAACAGAATTATGTTTCTCCCAGTTATATTACATGGTTTATTTCTGCTCTATAAATTGGCTTGAAGAATCTCATTACTGAAGAATTTCATTGGCATGGCTCTAATTTAAACATGATTTGCATTGTTCTCTCCTTTTAGGAAGTATAATTTTAATTTCTAAATTCTTAACTATAATTATATCTTAATCTTAAAGAGATATCATGATACAGTAATAGTAGTTACTGTCTTCTATTAATTTTTTAGATAAATTATTCTGTGTATCTTTTAATGGTAACAGAGACATGAAAAAATTTTGGAATTATAAGAAGCTAAATGGGAGTCAACAATGACCCATTAGCTTCAAATTATTAAGTATTTTACCAAAAAGCTGATATACAAGAGTAGTCTTTTTCTACCTAACCTGTGTGTGTGTGTGTATGTGTGTGTTTGTTCAAATTACTTCCCCAGTTAAAAAAAGAAATGATGATACTCGTTTAATTTTTGAGTTGAAAGAGTTCTCAATATATGCAGAATACAAATTCATTTTTAAATAATGCCAGTATTTTTAACAGTCTCTTTCTATAGAGGAATGATTTACTTTGATGAGGTCAAAAGTATTTTCTCGCTGTTTGTCAGTTGTGTTTTTTTCTTAGTGTCTTACGCAAAAGACACTTTAAAAATTAACGCAGTAAAATAATTTAATATTTTTATTGCACAGGGCATGTTAGTCATAATTAGACATACTTCTCCTTCATGAGACAACAAAAGAATCCTTCCATATTTTCTCCCAGTACTTGATTCTAATTACTCTTTTCTTATTCATTATGAAATTACTGCAGCATGCTATGTGTGATTCTTTTTCAAAATGGCTACACTAATAATATCTATTTAGAAGTGTAGACATTTTAAAGAGACTATTTGCATTTACCTTATCTTGGATGATCTTAAGAATACTAGCAACGTGAAGATCAAATTCAGATCACATATTAAGATCAATAATAGGTAATAGAAAATGGCTCCTCAAATTGATCTTTCTTTTTATTCCTCCTGGTTACAGACCTGTTGTCATTTGTAGATGCACAGTTTTGCTCACAGAAGCGCCAGATCCTTTATTCACATAAAGTTTCCTAATGTCCAGGAGAGAGTAATAAACTGAGAGTGGGAATACAGTAACAAATTTTAATTATATTTCTACTATAATTGATATTGCTGCATTGGGATAGATTGCTGATTTCATTGCCAAAAAAACACTACAATTTAGTGCAGAAGACAGAAAAAGAAATTTGCAACTTTAATTAGAGAGTAATATTTTATGTGATAAAGTGTGATTTTATTGAACACTGATAGTTCAATTTTTCCAAAGGAAATGGAGATATGAGTTCTCATTTCCAAAGATTTCAAAGAACATAAGATGAAGAGGAAATTTCTTTTCAGTTAATGTGTCAATGAAGGGAGCAGAATCAGAAAGTTAGTTTTGGAAATGTTGGTGTGGGATGCTTTTGGAAAACGAATGGAGCTTTCTGGTGGGGTTGGAATTCAGGGGTTTAGCTCCTCAAATGCTAAGGGAAAATAGTTTCATTAATTATGAAAGTCATTGGAATTGGACTAGGTTTTAAGCTGATGTGTACCTACAATTCGTGAAATCTTTAAAATCCAAACAACCTTACTGTCTGAGGCTGAGGTGATAGTGTGATGTTTATTTCTATATTTCCATGGAGTAAATGGCATAATCTCAAATTACAGTAATTGATGAAATTCTTGAGAACAGATTAAGAATTGTTTTATTTTTTCTTTGTACTCCTTTTCTTGGAAAACACAAGTAGAACTGATGATGTAGACCATTAGAAGACTCTGTGTGTGTGTCTTTTAATCAACGCATTTTGAAGTCTACACTTTACCAGAAGCTTCTCTAGGTGTTTTTTAGAATCGAAGAACACAAAAATCTGTTGTTTGGTCTCAGAGTGCAGATGATCTTTTATTTAAAAGTAAGTTTATGCAGTACCAAGTTGAACCATCACTGTGTTTTAGTCATAAGGGGAACTGTTACTCTTTTATTGTTGCATAGTTTTGCACCTAGTAAAGTGTTTAAACTGAAAATACACAGTAGGAGTTTCTGAGTTTATAATGTAGCCAAAAGTACAGACATGAACACAAATGACTATCTCATAAATGCTAAATGAAATAATCAAATGATTAGTGGGCACAGTATTCCCAGCTATCCAGGAGGTTCAAGCAGGAAGATTTCTTGGGCCATGTGGATTGACCCTGAGCAGCATAGAAGCCAAGTACCATATGTAATAGAGAAGAAGGATCATTATTCCTATGGGTTGTGTTGCCTGTTTCATTTGACAGCACCTCCCTTTCACTGCTTAAGGTGAAAATTGTGGTGCTGTTTTTATCCCAGATTCCTCCCACTCATTGCCTCAGGAAATCCTGTTAACATGACTACCGTGGTTTTAATGCAGTGTGTCCCCCTCAAAATTTATTTGCTATAAGCAGTGTTCGCCATGTGGTTGTAGGAAGAGGTTGTGGAACCTTTAAGGGGCGGGGCCTAATGAAGTACTGGCCTAAGCCCAGTACTAAAGGCACTGGGGATATTGCTTTTAGGAGGGACTAATGCTGGGCTCTTGGAATGGGTGCTCTCCAGTAAAAATTGTTATAAAAGTAGCAAGACTGGCCCCTTTCTGCTTTCTGGCTTCTTGTCTCACGGGGTGATCTTTCTTTCTTGCACTGTGTTGTGATGAAGCCAGAAAGTCCTCAGTGGAGTCAGAAGATGCTGGTGCCATGATCTTAGACCTCCAAAACTATGAGCCAAATAAACCTCTTTTCTCTATAAAGTACCCAACTTCAGGCATGGTGGTTAACGCAACCCAAAGCAGTTTACTATAATGACCTTCAAAAATTCTCTCTTACATACCGCACTCTTCCTTCCTTCCTTGCTTGCTTGCTTTCTTGCTTCCTTCCTTCTTTCCTTCTTTTCTTTCCCCCTCCTTCTCCATCTTCCTTCTCCTTCCTCCCTCCCTCCCTTCCTTCCTCCCTTCCTTTCTTCCTTCCTTCCTTTTTTCCTTCCTTCCTTCCTTCCTTCCTTCCTTCCTTCCTTCCTTCCTTCCTTCCTTCCATACTGGGGATTTAACTCAGAGTCTTCACACTGAGCTACATCCCCTACCTCCCTACAGCCCTCTTTTTTTCTTCTTTTGAGAGAGGCTCTCCCTGAGTTGCTAGGTTATGCTAGGTTGCTAAGCTTGAGTTTGAACCTGAGATTCTCCTGCTGTAGTCTCCCAGAGTGCTGTGACAGACATGTGCCTCCATATCTGGCTCCCACAGATACTCTTTTGATCTCATCCCTCATTATGTCTTAGTTACTGCAGTAGATCTCTTTGCTTCTGCTCTTGCTTCTTACTGTTTACTTGCAGAATGGAAGCCTGGTATATTAGGTTCCTATGACTGTGCAAACAAATTATCGCCAGTGTGTTGACTTAATGCCAATTTATTATCCTGCAGTTCTGGTGGTCAGAAGGCCAAAATGGACCTCACTGGACTAAAATCAAGGTATAGAGAAGGTGATTGTGGAGACTCTAGGAAAGAATCTGCTCCTTTGCCTCTTCTACACCTAGGGGTTACTTGCATTTTTTGGCTCCTAGGCCCTTCATTAATCTTCAAAGCCAGCAGTTTGACCTCCCCCAACCTTTTTCTCACCTCTTTTTCTGCTATCGTGTGTTCTTCTCTGACACCCCTGTTTCCTAATGATTTACATGAGTCTTTGTGAATTATGTTCTCAGACTCCTGTTTATAAATTAGCATGTTCCCTGGGAGAGACACAGTCTGTGGTTTATGAAAGTAAATAGTTGTGGCAATTTTTAACAATCAGCCAAGAAAAATCAATATACTTCTGACGCACAATCTTCACAATGCCAGGACATGAACACCAAAATAGGACCTCATAGTGAGTTTGGCAGGAGGACCTAGAGAGACATATAAAGGAAAAGAGAATGAAGGCTGCATAGTAAGTGGTAGGAAAAGAGAGCAGGTGTCAGGTGACCCTGGTAATAGGATGCTGTGGCCAGCCTGGAGCATTGAGTTAGGAAGAAAAATACACTAAAAGCAATACACTCTCATGACTCTTTATTGTTCCCTTTCTTTGGGAGAGATGCATGATGTAAAAGACATATGATAACCTCAATAAAATGAAGGATGTATTTTTTACTGATAGTGATAGTAATAATTCCAAAATTTATTATGATTATTTTTGTGATACCTACTCTCTCAACTCTTTGTAATACAAACTTAAAAACAATTTTAAAACATATTAAGGGAAACGTGCACAGGTGAGAGAATGCTGATAGTTTAATCTGTTCCTTTCCATATTAGAAATAAAAACGGAGACACTGTCAAGCAATGTGAGTTTATAGTACACTTCCAGTACAAAGGAGTAAGGAAGGGAAAAACAGTTTGTGAAGGACAGATCCACAAACTGATTGTAATATGCTAACAGACTGCACTGTTGAGTAGGAGTACTGAAAAGTCTGCACTTTATCACTTCTAAAAGATTTTTCTAACCACCCAAGCAAACAAACAAGCCAATAATAAAACAAAGTAAAAAAAGCCCTTGAACAGTTCTCAGGATGAAGGATGATGTCTTTTGTTCTTCTGAAGCATAAACTGGCCCTTCCCCCATGCTGGGCTGGGGCTGGAATCAAGGCAGGGGACTTTCTGTAGCAGATTTTTGCTTTGCTCTGTGAAAGCCAGGAAAGCCAGCTCATGTTTTCAGATTAAAGCCCTGACAAATAGGTAGTTGAACAAATCTTAACGCATCTGTCTTGGTTGAGTAGTCTGTGATCTCTCTCTGGAAGCACTATGTCTCCACTTTCCTCTGAAGTTGCTGAAGGGACCCTCATCACAGTTACCTGGTAGGGAGCTACTCAAAGCCCAGTAGACCAACTTTTTCTGAAACACCAGTTAGGAGACTCAGCTCTGAAACTTTTCTGTAGAAGGACCTAGGAAGCCCAGTTTCTTCACTTAATATTCAAGGAATGATGGTTTAAATCTTACCAGTCTAAATAGGGGCTGAGAAGATTAATTTTCTCTCTTTTCTCTTCTCTCTCAGACCTGGCAAGTGTTTTAGATTTAACCGATTTGAAGTGCCCAGTAGGGCACTAGCAACTAGGGCTTACAGAGAAAAGTTTAAGTGGTCACAATGAATCAATTTCTACTGTGACTCATTCCTGTCTTTTTTTTTTTTGGTGCTGGGAATTGAACTCAGGGCCTTGTGCTTATGAGGCAAGCACTCTAACCACTGGACTAAATCCCCAGCCCCCTACTGTGACTCATTTACTATCAGGACATGCTACTTAATTTTTTTGTTCCTTATTTTCGTTATTAAATGGGAAAATAATATACCTTAATTTCTCCATTTAAAGTGAAGCAACACTGAATTAGAGTTTCTTAAATACAGTTGTCTATTTATATGTCCATACCTTCTCTTGTTCCAGAAAAGATGTCTTTTGGCTAGACACGAAAGCACAAGTGATTGAAGGTTGCTTTGTGGCTGGATTGAGGATGTGGTAAAGGGACCTCAAACCAAGCCAGTCATACCAGAATTACATTGAGTCCCCCCATGTTTGTTTATACAGAGCTGCACAAGTGGTAAGAAGCAGACTGGGAAGAGGGCCTTTCCCTACATCTGCTGTCTTAAGTTTTAGTATTGACTATATGCCTTTTTCTTGGGTCCTATTCAATATTTGATTTTCTTCTTTACTCTCATCACTACACCTTTCCCATACCACAGGAGTCTTTATCTGTTCTAATAGTCTTTTTTTTTTTTAAACCAGAATTTGTTGTGCTTGTTATTTTTGCCTTTTTGTTCAAAGCCTATCTAGAGAAGACACCTATCATTGCCTGCTCATCTTCTGCTTTCTGGGAAAGCAATCTTCTCATCTTTCCAGCATAAGGTTCTCCTGTTTAACCCTCTCGCCAATGAGAGGTAGGAATCATTCTTCTATCTGCTGGTATTTTGAGGTATGAATATGAAAGCTGTTACTAGATTGTCACTTCTGTCTGGCCTGGGCCAATGGTCTGTGTGTCTCCACTGTGTTGATGTCTTGATTTCCCATCCTCCCGGAGAAGAACTATAGGGAGGCCCACAGAATGGAATTCAGAGTCAAAGGTGACTAGCTGAGAAAGCATATTACTTCTGTAGCAACAAAGTGCACCCTTAAGCACAACTAACATTTATTGGCAAGAACAGTACACTTTGGTAGGTTCTAAGTCGACAAAACCAGAGCTGGCAACTGCCCTGATGACCAGGTTGGTTTACCTTTTGTTTTCCTAGAGCTTAGAGGAGCGGATAAGGATTTTACCTAATGGAGTTTGTCCAGTCGTCAGGGAGAATCTACCGTCAAGAGGAGAGAGAATTGTTGAACTTACAAGATCTTGGCTAGAAGGAACATGGCAGCCAAAGCCGATGGGGAGCCAATATATGTAAATGAGGAGTCAGATAGGGACTAATAGCATCTACATAGCATTCCCATAGGTCTGCATTCCTGGACCTGCCTTATGTAACTGTGCATGTGGGATACCTGAAAGGGGCTTGATGAGCCTTTCTCACGAAATGGTGAGACCTCAAACTCAGGAAGCTTCACTGTCTCCTGTCGCAGGATTTCCTCCACAGCTCAGGTGCCCTTCTGCCAGCTCTGGCGCATGCCTAGCATTCTGTGGAAACACAGGCGATGTTTCCTCTATAGCCCGGATCTCGCTGTCTGTCCGAAGCAGGGTGGTGCGGGCATGGGAGAGGGCGTTTAGGGATGCGAAGTGCTGCTGGAATGGTCAAGTCAGTTGAGCAGGTGGAGGCCCTGGGGGTTGGCCAGCTGCGTCTTCAGGAGTAGGCTGGTTGACATCCCTGGGAAAGCATTATTTGGAGTGTGACAGCCTCTAGGAAAGAAAAGATAAATCTTGTAAATAAGTTTAAAAAGCATAATTTAGAGAGGAGTGATATGAGTAGGTGGAGCGAGAGTATGGGAAGGCTTTGAGGTGACTCTATGTAGGAGACACATTAGAAGAAAGGCATCATTTTGTTTTGAGGGCACAGATGTCTCTCTGTGTTGTATTTAGTTACTCCAGACTGTCAAACACCTTGTACCCCTGGCAAATTAGTTTTTAGTTTTTCTATCAAGTGAAATGCATGGTGTTTGGTGTCATTAAAGGGCGGTGAATTTAAATTTGAGTTCATAGCAACTGTTCATATGCACTCACAATATTATATTGTTTCCATTTGCTGGATGCAACTAGACAATGTTTTATGAACATTTTAAAATCCTAATTTTTTAAAATGGTATTTAAAAAAATAAAATAAAATAAAATAAAATAAAATAAAATGGTATGTCAGTGGGACAAGGCTTAAATCAGCTCAGGCCAAGCATGTTTTTTTAATGGTTATTATCAGGCACTCGTGTGTAAGAACACTTGTTTTACAATATTTTGGCTTTAAATTTTAGTATGGCTGACACGAATGACACATCATAATTTTGACAGTGTTTTTGTTTTACTTGTGTCCCCTCCTTTCCTTTCCTCTTCTTTTTCTTTTCCTTCTCTTCTCTTTTCTCTCTCTTTCTCTCTCTCTCTCTCCCCCTCTCCCTCTTTTGAGAAGTCTCTCTGATGGCATCATAGATTAATAATTTTGTGGGTTTGTTTTTATTTGCTCTTTTCACTGGAATAGCAGATGTTAGCTGTCATATTCGCCTCTTAGAGGAAGAGTCTGGAATATAGATGATACTTTCACAACAAATTGTAGAGATTGGAAGTCATACTTCTCATACTTGGGGATAGGCTTTCCTCTGACACTCTTCAGTTATTACCTCTCCACTTCATGGATGTACATTACAAAACTCTCCACTTGTTTGGTGCTATTCACAGTTGAATTTCTTTCTTTTGCATCAGAAGAGTCTTTGACTCCCCTCTTCTCTTCTCTTCTCTTCTCTTCTCTTCTCTTCTCTTCTCTTCTCTTCTTTTCTTTCTCTCCCTCCCCTCTCCTTCTCCATATATACAGAGTCTGCCAAAGAACAGATTCACAATTCAGGAAAAGAAAAACTTGCAAAAAATTTTAATACTAGATTTATTAAGACATAAGATTAATACAAATTACCTTTGGCCTTTATAATTACAAGAGATGGCAAAGCAGTAGCAATTAGCTTCCTGATAACCTGTTAAAAGCCATCTATGACAATCCAACAGCCAACATCACACTAAACGGTCAGAAACTGGACGCTTTCATTTTAAAGTCTGGAAGAAGACAAGGATGTCCCCTATCACCACTACTATTCAATACAGTTGTAGAAACATTAGCCAGAGAAATTAGGCAAGAGAAAGAAATAAAAGGAATAAAGATAGGAAAGGAAGAAGTTAAACTATCACTATTCGCAGATGACATGATACTCTACATAGAAGACCACAAAAATTCCACCAAAAGACTCCTAGATTTAATAACTAAATTCATCTGTGTAGCTGGATACAAAGTTAACACCCAGAAGTCAATAGCATTCCTATATACAAATAACAAACTCACTGAGAAAGAAATAACAGAAGATATTCCTTTCACAATTGCATCCAAAAAATTGAAATACTTAGAAATCTATCTAACGAAGCAAGTAAAAGATCTTTACATTGAAAACTACAGATATTGATAAGTATGGCAAACTGCTGCTCGGGTGACCTTGGTCATTGAGATTGCTGCACATGCATTTTCAATTTCTTCTCTAAGGACCAGCAGTGTAGTGGGTTTTCTGTGATATACAACATCCTCTAGACTCCCCCATCCTCTAGATGTTGAAAAAACATTGTACTATTTTTCTTTTCCTGAAGTGTGTATACATTTTTT
>PVJO010022040.1:0-28765 GCA_004026905.1 Hystrix cristata | reverse complement strand
AAGGACAAAACAAGCCAGCTGAGCGGGGGACAGAGTTAGAACATCGGGAAGGTTAATGGGGCCAAGGCACGTAGTTCGATTAATAATCTTAAACTTGGGAGGGGGCTGCATACTGTAAGATTTGTGCAAAATCAGTGTGCTTCAGAGTGAAACTGGCCAAAATGTCGAACCTATCACATTTTATGGCAGAACAGAGAAATTGACGTTCTTTCTAATGTCTTATTTTGGGGTTGGGGGAGGAAGGAAGGAAAGAAAGGAGGGAGGGAGAGAAGAAGGAAAGAAAGAAGCAAAGTTTTACCAGGCTAAGTGAAGTTCTGTGTTACAAAAATGTAATTCAGCCTCAGATTCCTTCTTGTTTCACAGAAAAAATAAGCAGCACAACCACAAGCAAACCCTAACCCAGACTGTATTTCTTCCTTGTTACCTGATGCCTAATTTACTCACGTGTGTATTATCTGTTCCACCTGAAGAGCTGTACACAAATTTCTATTGACCCTTTGGCAGTGTGTTTCAAAAATACCTTCTTGTTTGAACTTCATATTGGATTGGTTAATTTAAGTTTATTAGTCTTAAAATGTATTATATTGGGAAAGGGAAGAAAATGTCCAAATGGGAAAGGGAACAAGGGAGGGGGGAAGGAACAGAGGGTCAAGAGAAATAAGAAATGGAAGGAAAGAATGGAAACAAATCTTTTGTAAATAGGGAGGGAGGAGAGGGTGAGGGGAGGGGAATGGGAAAAAAAGAAGCAACAAGATATATCATGTACAGGTACAAATTCTCTATGATAAATGTTATCAATATGTACATCTAAAATGTACCATTAAAATAAAATTTAAAAAAAAGTTTATTAGTCTTTCAAAAATTAGGTATCAAAATGTGAAAAAATCCTTCCTCTATTGCAAGCTAAATTTAAATTTGCCCAGGTGGTCCCAGCATCGGCACTTTACCTATCTTTATGCATATATGATAATCATCACTTTGGGTTTCTTACAAGTCTTGTAATTTCCCCTAAAATACTGATTTCCTGTTGATGTGCTTTAAATGTAGATACACCATATTTTTGTTGTCTTTCACCCATCTGTTAACTACAAAGACTAAACTGTAATGTATCTGAATAAATAGGAGCAATGTCTATATATAGGTGAAGAAGGAAGGAATAATGAATGAATTAATGTGATCAGGGAGAAGCATTGATTGTATCTGAGATTGGTTAGGAAAAAATCTCAAAAGAAATACTTTTGGTAAGATAAAACTCAAATCTCAATTAGCATCAAACTAAAACTATGAGTACAGAGTAGCAGTGATTTTTAAATTTATAAAATATATTTTTGTAATTTAAAAAAATGCTGTAGATAATATTAAATTCCTTCTTTTTTTTTTTTCTTTTTGGATTTTTTTGAGGCTGGGTCTTGCTATGTAGCTCAGGCTGGCCTCAAACTGCTGGTGACCCTCCTGTGTCATCCTCCCAAATTCTGGGATTACAGATGTGTTCCACCACCTCCAGTTTAAATTCCCTTTTAACACAATCCCTTATAACAGCACATAATATGTTTTTTTGTATATGTGGTTTTTTTCCAAATTAAATAGGTGTCTCATAATAAGAGTGAAGGACAAAACCTAGGGCAGACTATCTAAACAGTAATAATAGAAGTATTTAATATCTACTGAATTCCACTCACTTTCCAAAATATTTTATGCACAGACTATCCAAACAGTAATAATAGAAGTATTTAATATCTACTGAATTCTACTCACTTTCCAAAATATTTTATGCACGGACTATCCAAACAGTAATAATAGAAGTATTTAGTATCTACTGAATTCCACTCACGTTCCAAACTGTTTTATGCACAGTAACACACTTACCCTTTACAAGCACTATTATTCTCATTATGCAAATGGATAAAGTGAGGCATTCAGAGGTTGGGTAATCTCCTCAAGGTCAAAGACTTGTGATCAGGGGAGATGGTATTCGGGCCAGAGGACGCGGATCCAGGGCCATACATGAGACCACCACACTATACACAAAATGCACAGAGGAGGAGGGAGTCTAGGATCGAGTACTGACTATGCCACCATCCAGTGACATGCAATATTCTCCTGCACTGGTGCAGAACAAGTGTCTATCCAGGCTGACTCACACGTCTTACTAACGTTCTGTTGGACACTCACAAACTCTAGTGTGTATGTATTTTGCTTTCTAACTTTCTGCTTTTCTTTTACGTATGCTTAAAATCTGCTTCAGCTGTTGAATTATTTTTTTTCTTGATTAATCAATGAATCAAACTAACCAACGAAGATTCATAGTCCGAAGTCCTCTGGCTGCAGCTCTGCGAATCAATATTAACATGCTCTTCTTCAAGACAGATCATCTCAACCAAGCCTCATTTCCATTAAGTTGCACATCAACATCTTAGGAGCCTTCGCTCCGAAGTTGCGCGCTCTGTGGAAGAGGACAACCACCCCCAATAGAGGAGGACCAGTTCCCCCCTGCTAGAACCTCCAAACAAGCTCTCAAAGAAAAGTGTCTGTGATATCATGTTTAATTAATTATAAAAACGGATCCAAAGCACAGAACCCAAACTGTCATCAAACAGAAACCATTCAGTTTCTTTGAAACTAACTTAAATATGGATTAAAGAGATTCCAAGATGTTGAACCTCTCACCTAGAAATCCCTGCTTTGCCAGCCTCAGACTCGAAATTATATATCGAGTATAAGCACTGTTGAAATAACTCTAAATGAGCCTAAGAAGATTATGTCTTCTCTCTCTACTGGCATTTAAAGTCACATCCAGACAAAATTACCTTGCTATAAAATGTGCTTTGGGAAGAATAAAAATATGGTTAACCATCAATTTTCAAAGTTCTAGTTCTCCTTTGATTATTGACCAATTTTGTAACCTTCCTTCTCCAGTCTTACTTTTCTATGTCCCACTTTTCCTCGCATAAATAAAATATCCAGCATTCCATGTATCATCATGTAATCAATACTGATTATACTTCTCATACATAGGCCCACATTTCATAGAGTTTATATTTTCCCAAGACAACCCATGACTTACATGTGCCTGTGAATTTCCACCTGACGTGACAAAATTTCCTAGCACTACAAAAACTGAAGCAAGACCTTTTCCTCTGGTTTTCTTGTGGTGGCAAAGGGGGGAAAATCAAATTTAGATTATGGTGAACCTGAAAGAATAAGGAAAATACATGCAGATGTATTATCTTCAAAATGAAAACAAATTTTAGCTGGGAGGGGGATAAGCCTTTGCCTGTAATACCAGCACTCTGAAAAGCTGAAGCAGGACAATCTTACAAATTCAAACACTCCTTGGGCAACCGGTGACTTAGCAAAACCCTGTACACCCTCAGTGAGAAGGGATGGAGGGCACCCCCAAGAGATGGCAAGCACAGCTACCTAAATTCAGGGATTGGTTTCGGGTTTTTTTGTTGTTTTTCCTAGAATTTGGGGAGTGGCTGGGCTCCTTTCCAGTGAACACTGAGTCTTCATCCTTTCTCAGTAGGAGGTGTTTGGGGACTTATAAGAGCCTAGTTGGAACCAGAATGGCTACCAAAGCCCAGGGGAGGGGGTTAAAACCAAAATACAAGGCGTGTATCAGATCTAATTGGGTCAGCAGGGTAACCACAGTTTAATCCGGGGCTTCCAGCCCCTAGGTGGGGCTGTGTGAGTTCAAAAGGTGTCAAAAGGTGTCACAGGGTTGAGGAGGGGGATTTGCAAGGGCAGGAAGTGCTGCGCTCAGGAGGCCAGACCACAGCAACTCTGTCACCGTCTTCCCTCAGGGCCTCGCTGCCAGTTTCCTGAGTCGGCTCATTTCTGACTCATTATCTACTTGATCATCATATAACTTCATTTGGTTTAAAAGTTATATTGACTGAACATCTTACGTACATTAACATGATATTCTTTTTTTTTTAAAGTTGAGTTGCAAATACGGCCAAGCCATATCGTCAATATTAGTCCTTGTAGAATATTCTGCAATTTATGGTTTTGTAACTTGATATAGTAATACAGACAGACTCGTGATAGAAATAAAATACGGTAGTACTCTTAGAAGTTTGGGTTGGGGCTGGGGATTTAGCTCAGTGATTAGAGTGCTTGCCTTGCAAGCACAAAGGCCTGAGTTCGATCCCTGGCACCACAAAAAAAAAAAAAAAAAAAAGTTTGGGTTTTGTGGATCAAACTCAGGGCCTTGCGTTTCCTGGGCAAGCACTCAACCACTTGAGCTAAATCCCCAAGTTCCCTCCCCCCACTTGCTTTTGAACAGGGGAAAGCCTGCAGAATCTTCTAAGAGATCTTGGGCCCTGCAAAGATGCCAGAAAGTTTTAATTATGTTCATGAAATAAATTATTAACAACAATTAATTCCTCATTGTCAGCTTTTATCCTCCTTCCTGAGGATGCTCCAGCGTTTCCATCCTTCTATTCAATCTTGGGACAGGCACAGCACCCTCCTCCCCAACCCACGTTGCTCCTGCAACTAGCTCAGTGTTCTAGTCCCCTCGTGCAACTGGATCCTGCTCATCTTTCAGGTCTCAGCCCCAGTGTCCTTCTCAGTGCTGCCTCCCCTGACTACTCACATAAAAACAAAGCCTTTCAATCATTTCTTAAAAAGATACTGTAGTCCATCGATTCTCATACTCTGCAGTAATCCATTTTTGTTCATATTCTTATTTTTTATCTATTTACACAGACACACACAAACACACGTATGTGCTCTATGAGAACACAGATCATGCCTGGCCTGTTCTGCAAGGAATATCCAGCATATTGCCATGCAAGGCTCCCTCTGAAGGTTGAAAAAATATTCTTGAATGAATGAATATCTCAGGTCTCTGAGTTATCAATTTGGAGGGCCAGTATGTTTAGATAAATCATTCTATGTATTTCTTTTTGACATGTTACACAGCTATCAGTAATTCGCAAATGGATGTATCTTTGGAATCTTTTCCTACTTATCTATTCGTCTGGAGTTTCCCACATGGGTATAAGCAAATATGGAAATTTCAAGGAACTACATTGTTGTCTCTTTATTTTTTGGAAGTCCATAGCGATACTGAAACTTTTTAGAAGTTTCCAATTTTAGGAACTATCCTAGAGAAATCTTAAAACCAAAAGAGTTATCCAAGCTGTGTTGGGCAATATCGGGCTCATGGAGAGCCCAGGCGGACCAAACACTGAGCAGAACAGGCCCAGCAGAGGACACTGGGGAACATCGAGGACAGCGGGGAACATCATGTCCAGCGCTGTCATGCTGGGATGCAACATCAATTTTTCCCAATCTCCAAATAAATGAACGAATAAAAGAATTAAAACTTAGATCTATATGTGAGCTCTGTCACTTAGTAATTATATAAACATTGTCAAATTACCTCGTGTCTATGCATCTTAGTTTCTGAATCTTTAAAATATAGACAATAATTATTAATTTATAAGCCATTTTATGGGTTAAGTAAAATGCTAGTAGAATGTCTGGTGTGTAGTATTCACAGCTTTATTTTGTTGTTTACTTTTTTATCTTATATTTTAATTCACTTCAGTTAATATGTATTAGAAAACAAGCCTTTTCCAAACACATACGGTTTTTTGTTCTCTACCAAAGTACATACTTAATAAATGTTTACTGATAGCAGTAAAAGCTTAATGTGCCTAGGAACAAATAAGTAGCAATTATCTAACCTAGAGCCTGCAGTAACAAATAAAAGAAAATCTAATTATTAAAAAAAAAGGAAGAAAGTGAGATATATAATAATTCGAAGAAAAAATAGTTCACAATAATCTTAAATATTCAGATAAACTTGAAAATAATTATCTTAAGATATTAAACTTTCTCCAAAGAATAAGGTTGTATAATTGGTGTTTGGTAAGAGATGAAGTTAGCCAGGCATTGTGGTGTTGGGATTCTGTAATCCAAGCACTCAGGAGGCTGGAGGAGGATCATGAGTTCAAGACTGGCCTGGACTACATAAAACGCCCTGTCTCAAAAAATAGACAAAGTTGTACATTGTTTACTTGTAGAAATAGATAATATAGCTTTACATATTTCTAGACATTCTAATAGAACCCTGTGAAGTCTCTTTAAAAAATAACTTTATGTAAATACGATGTAGGAGTCATTATGCAGCAACTGTGTCTCAAAAATAAATCAAATTGTCCAAAGTTTAAAAGTTGGGAAGTTCCTTCTCAGTCCTAAGTCTTGATTATGTACAGTGTATACTTTAAGAAAAGAAGAGAAATTTGCTTAATAAAAAATTTCAAAAATCATACCCCAACCCAATGGATAAATGATTAAAGTCAGTCTTCTCAGCAAGGCCATCGGCTCTGTCTCTGCACTAACCATGGTCACTCATTTTACAGTTGAGTGGGCCAAAAACAGTCCAAGTTCTTTTTTGGTTGTTTGTTTTGTGCTGGGGATCGAACTCAGGGCCTTGCGCTTGCTAGGCAAGCACTCTAACCACTGAGCTAAGTCCCCAACCAGGTTTTTCTGTACGATGAGGAAAGAATTGCCAAGCTCACACTCTGTAGTAGGTAGTGGGTAGCTGTGTTTATTGGAGATCTCCGGAAAGGTAGCAGCTGGGATGAGGGAAAGGAGAAAGAGCAGGAAGGGAAAAAAGGGTAGGAGCAAAACCAAAAGGGCCAAAAGGCGCACGTGAGTGAAGAGTGAAAAGGGAAAATGGCCTTGTGCTAACTCAGGCTCCTGGTGGCCGCCTCTGACTTCCAGGTAACCTCACTGAGTTTCTCACTGGTGCCCTGGGCGGGGTGATCACTTAGGCTTTTTTGCTGTTCTGTTTTGTCCCTCCTTTAAGAAATGGAAGCCTGGATAATCCTTAAGATTATCCTTTATGTCTATAATTGAGCTTTGGGGAAGTGAGTGGCTCCCCCAGCTCCTACTGCTCACACGGCCTCTTATCAGCACAAGCTCAGAGCCCAGCGGTCAGGTTGTCACTCATGAAGAATCCGTGTAAGTGGTGCCTCAGTTCACAAATTTAATTCTTTCCACGATTCTGGTTGCAAACCAAATCAAATTCAACGGCCAAACCAAACTCTCCACCTTCTTACAGCTAAAACTGGAGGGACTTGTGACAAAAAAGTATCAGACTTATAGACAACCTCACTCAGTAGAGAAGTCTGGGAGCCAGCTGGTTTCCCGTTACTCCAGCCCCTTCAGAGCAGCGTCGGGACGTGGCTCCTTCCCCCAGTCCACCTTTCCACTCTAGTGCTCATGCTTTGGTTGTACATGCTTCAATCTCTCGTAAAAATTCGTTTATTCTCACCAGAGGCTGCCAAACTCCAAGTGATTGTGCAAATGGCACAAATGACAAATGTGCCGGACTCCTTTTACCAAGATCCACTAGACAGGACTTGTAAGGGAGTTCACAACTGCTCAACCCCACCGTGACTTCTAGCCAAGGCCCCTTAGGTCTGCTCTCTGGAGAGGGCCCGACTTGGGTCTCCCCTTAGCTGAGCCTGCTCAGCCCAAAGCAGCTAGACTAAAATTTTGCCCATTCTCCCCTAACCACAGGGTACCTCTTCAGAGAGGGGACTGTTACAGACAGCTAAATTGGATAGCAATTAATATACAGTCAGAGAGGGCTGGGCCCTTGGGGATGTCAGCACGGAAGATGAGAACACATCAAAACCCGCACATCAAAACCGGCACATGAAAATCCACTGGAGTGCATCTGAAGAAAGCAAAACCTTGAGATTAAAGTCACAACGGCCAGATTTACATAATTCCCTAAGGAATAAACAGACACTAGAGATTATACTCCCATAGAATAGAGCATTACCTCATTAGGGGTGAGCCATCCTCTCTCAACTAAGATTAAAATACTAAGACTAAAACTAAAGGCAAGACTAAGACTGTAGATTATTGACCAACATTAATGATGTCGACATATCCATATGCCCTTGCCACACGCCCTGCTTTGCTATTGGATCAGCATTAGCTGAGCAGCTGTACTTGCAATCTTATCAGTTGGTTATAGTTTGACCCACATTGTACCCACCTCATGATTTTGCCCTATAAAACATTCTCGAAGCAACCTGCTTGGCACCCCTCCTGTCTCTCAAGAGCTATTCCTATTCCCCAATAAACCTTCCCTAATCTTAAAAAAAAAAAAATTCAATGGTTAGGCTCAATGTTGTCCTGATGGGGAAATTTTGATTTTGTTCACCACCATTTCAGTTTGTGACCAGAATCGTGGAAAGAATTAAATTCATGAACCAAGGCACCATTGTAATTTTCTCCATCAAAATCAGTTTTATTTCCTCAATTACTAAGGCCTGAACGTATATATTTATCTTTCAGTCTTTAATCTGTTTCAGATCTCATGTCTAACCAGTGACCATGTTCTAAAACTTCTCTGATAAGAAAGACTCGCAGTTGTTTCTTATTTTCTTCCTTAAACCTCAAACCAGAAAGGGGAAGAGAAGCCCTAGATTTAAGAACCACAATTCAATCATTTGCTTATCATTGGGAGGAGCATCTGAATTTAAAAATACTCCTTGCCTAGAGTCAAGTTATCAAATCCTATTCTTTTTGCTGCCAACTAGCCTGGCGACATCAGCTAAAATACTTCCCCTTTCTGCTCCAGTTACCTATCTGCACGGGGGTTGGGGAAGTGGGCCATATACTGAAACACCTTTCAAGGCTAAGATTCCGTTAATCGTCACTTTCTTTCCACCCCACATTGTAGCCAGAGGTATACCAAAGAGATATTTATTACTTGCTTGCAGATATTTTCATTACTTCATAATCACCTCACCATTTGCCGTAATATCTATTTTACCCCTGACTGAAAGATTTGACGTCCTAAAACACCATTTGCTTTCTGTTCTTTACCCAAAATGACTAGCAATGTTAATTACATAGTTTTATTCTATATCCTTCTGAATTACCCTCCACTGAAGTATGATCAAACTTTCGGCGCCAATCGGATCACTCTTGAGTACCAGGCTTGTACCAGGCTTTCTCACCTCTGCTCTTTGGGCTATTTTATGTACGGCTTTCTCGTCTATCCAGAACGTCCTCTTCATTCCTTTCTGCCCTCTGGGATTTTACCCTACTCACAAGTTACATCTCCTCAAGTGTCGTTCTAATCGCTCCACACTGAAGCGATGAGTCCTGCGCCTTAACGCCAGCGCAGCGCGAGCCCAAGTATTAGCCACAGCGGAGCGCTGCACGCCCGGGCCCTCGCGCAGGCGCAGGCGCAGACGGACTCCCCGGCCCGGGCCGTGGCGGGCTCCCCGTCGCTGCTCCCTCCCAGGCGCGCACCGGACGGCGAACAGCTTCCGGGCACGGGCGGCGCTCTTCCCGGCGCTGGCCCGCGCCGCGCCCGCCGCGGAGGCTGGGGGAAGCTTCTGGAACTCTCCGGCTGCTGCACGGAGCTGGGCAAAACGTTCCGACGACTGACGCCCCCAGGAGAAACCGCCAGCAAAGGAGAGACGGGAGTCTGCAGCTAAGGGCTCCGTTTCCTCCTCCTGAGGCAGGTTAATTCTAAAGGATCTCAGAGGTCCCCGGGGGAGAGCGCCGCAGACAGCCGCGGTAGCGCCCAAGCGCGAGTCCCTCAGGAGCCCCGCCCAGCCCCGCCTCTGGTCCCGCCCCGCCTCTGGCCCCGCCCCGCCTCTGGCCCCGCCCCGCCTCTGGCCCCGCCCCCCGGCTCCTGGGCCCGCCCCCAGCGACTGGAGGCAGCCTCCCCTAAACCATTTGCGCTCGGTTTTTGGATTTGAGTCTCCTTCTAAGGGAGCCCTATAGATTTCCCATAAGTTTCATGTGTCTTTTACCTTTTTTCTTGGTTTGATTTACATAACTTAATATTTTGAGAAAATTTACTTTTATTTACGCTTTCCAAATTTATCAATATGCATTTGTGCGTTATGTTCTTTTATAGTTTTTTAAATCTTATATGGGTTCAGGTCATTTATTTTCATCCCTAATGCTGGCTTTTTGCCCATTTCTTGTTTTATTTATCATACTCGAATATCTATTTTGTCTCTTCAGTGAATTACCTCTTAGTTATACTGATCCTCATTTTTTATTTTCACTTTTCATTGTGTCTGTTACTCTTGGTGTTTGGGTTTTTTTATTTCCATTTTTACCTTTGAGATTTTTTTCTCTATCTCCTTTCACTTTACTTATATTTCTAGCTTTCTGGCGGAATAAATGCTAAATTTATTTATTCTCACTTTGTCTAAGTTTTTAATTAATGGATGTGAAATGATACGCTTTCATCCCGGTATTGATTTAGGATCTCCAATTAGGGCATAAAGTATCTTTATTGCCTATGAGTTGTTTGTTTGTTTGGGGGGTGCTGGGAATCAAACTCAGGTCCTTGCACTTGCTAGGCAAGTGCTCTTCCACTGAGCTGAATCCCCAACCTCACTGCTTCTTTTAAATGTTTTTGAAATCTCTGTTGTGCTCGCTTCGGTAGCACGTATACTAAATCTCTGTTGTGATTTACTAAGCAATGTTTTGTTTTGTTTTGTTTTTTGGTGCTGGGGATCAAACTCAGGGCCTTGTGCTTGCTAGGCAAGTGCTCTTCACTGAGCTAAATCCCCAACCCCTAAGCAATGTATTTAAACAGCAATTTAATATTTTATTTGGAAAATTATTGTGTTTGATTGGATATCTTGGGTTGTTGATTTCTAATTTTAATTATTTTTACCAAACAAGTCAATTGCTTCTTGTTATTCTTTAGGGTTTCTTAAAACTTTGGGCCAGGGTAATGATTAATTTTTATAAATGACCAAAATACGTCCTTACAAATTATACATTCTCGACTTGTTAGGGGAATGTTTCTTTAAAATATCTGTTGACCACCAGGCACGATGGTACATGCCTGTAATCCCAGCACTTGGGATGCTGAGGCAGGAAGATCACTGTGAGTTTGAGGCCATCTTGGTCTACATAGTGAGTTCAAGCCCACCCTAAACTACATAGAGAGACCCTGTCTCAAAAAACAAAACAACAATAAAATATCTATTGGCTAAAAATATTAATCAAATTCAAGGATTTAATACTTTTTGTCTGTATAATTACTGAATTCTTACTTAGTAGATTAAACTATCCTAGCAAAATTATTGATTTGGGATTTTGTTGCTGTAATTCTGCCATCTTTGCTTTATATACATTATTTCAAAGTTGGAGTTCATTGGACATGAGCTATAATCGTCGTATTTTGGTTAACTGATCCTTTTATCATTAAGAAACATTTCTGTTTGTCACTTTCTATCTCCCGGCTTCATCAATGTTTTCAAATTTGGATTTCGCTCTGTGTATAGGACTAGGAAATTTAACTTCTCTATGAAAAGGCTGAGACCTTAGTCTCCTGGGTTTAATGGTCTTGAATCTGATTCATGCCTACATGTTCTTTCTCTGTTTCTGATAGGTAAAACATCTGCACTTTACTTTCTTGTTTTGACTTTGGAGAGGGAGAGAGAGAGAGAGAGAGAGAGCAACAGAAGAATTGTTAGTGTATATATTTATATATACATAGCAGAAAGAGATATATATGTTTATGTATAACACGTACAGAAAAAGAGAATGAACATATGGAGTATTTTATCATATTCCTCCTATCATCTTTCTTATTTTTTTCTTCTTCTCCATGCAGTGCTAAGGGTTGCACATGTTAGGAAAGTGCTCTACCACTGAGCTATATCCCTAGCCTGTTGTTCAATTTTATTTTAAGACCAGGTATCACTTAATTGCTCAGGCCAGCATTGCAGCCCTCCTGCCTCAGCTTCTGGAGTAGCTGGGAGTACAGGCATGCCCCATCACACCTGCTCTGTCATCTTGGCTATGAAGTCCAGCTAATCTTTTTTTAAGCAGAAAATTTGATTAATGGCCATTTCCATTCAATTTCTTGAAATGCAAATATATTTCTTTCTTTAAAATTAATTTTCCTGAGCAGTTTAGTGAATGTCCTCATTGGTCTTCTATGAAAATAGCTCCAAAAATTCTTACACCAGCTGCTAATGATCACTTAAGTCCTGTCACCAGAATGCAGCGCTCCCTCCAACGATGTTACTGATACATTTTTATGGGATGCCACATTAAGTGCTTGCTTCTTTTAGAAATGGTACCTGGGATGATGCCCAAGCTTACATTAGAAGGGAAATGTATTAACATGACCTTAAAAACATTTTTTATAGCCTAGCAGAAAGAAAAATTACTTTACTCTCATAATTTGCTTTATGTATTGCTATTATCATTGGTAATTATAGCTTCCCAATAAAGCATTTATTTATTAAGTCCCTTCAGTTTACTGTCTTCTTAGTGAAGTTTATTTTCCTCTTTCAGGAAATTTATTTCTTATCAAAAATTTATATAATTTAATTAGATAAAGGATATGGATGAATGATCAAATAACTAATGGCTGAGAGACTGAATAAATTAATGGTAGACAGAGTGGTTAAGTTAATCCTTAATTTATTTTCTTTTATTCTGTTAAGACTCAAAAATTCAAGATTTTTTCTTTATAAAATTAAGAAAGGCTTAAGAGGTCTAAACCTAGTTTAGCCAGGCACATCCACTTGTATCTTTAACAATTTTGATTGGGTTTTGACAAATTTTCTTTCTTTCTTTGTCATTTAGATTATAATTTATGGTTTCATTTCATAGCAGTTAAATATTATAGTCTTTTTCAGGGAGTGAAAAAATTACTATAATTTAGCTACCTTATACTGTCATACATGAATTGTTTAGAAAAGTTTAGGAACCTATCCAACCAGTGTTCTCATGAAACACTCCCATGTCTATATACAATGGAGTGCCAAGGCATGTATCTGTGTAGTTTAGAAAATTGATATAACTAAGTAAAACAAAAGTAATTAAATAAGGCATGTTATGCAATACCACTGTGACCATGTAACTTGAAGAAGACCTACTAAAGCAAATTTTATTTAAATGCATTTTCTTATATAACATTTACCAGCACTTTACATAATACAACAGAAATTAAAGCAGATCATTCACATAAGCAAAACCAAACCAATAAACAAAAATAAAGTTATCATTTATTCAAATTTATTAACAATTGCAGATAATAAAGAACATACATATTACTTTCTCATCAGAATTTAGTATTGTTATCCCAAATTGGGGAGGGGGGTGGGACTGAGGATCAAACTCAGGGTCTTGTGCTTCCCAGGCAAGTGCTCTACTGCTGAGCTAAATCCCTAACCCCCCCAAATATTTTTTAGAAGGATGTTTAAAGAAATAAAATGAGATTATTATTTTAAGATTACATTGTAAAGTTATAGAAATGGCATAGCTTGGTTTTATTGTATTTTTCAAATCAGAGTTACATACATTTAAAAAGAGGTTTTGTGACTCAATGTACTAGATAATTCAGGTTATAGATTATTTTATCTTTCCTTTAGCATGTGCCTTTCTGACCCTTGACATTGAAATCCATTTAATCTTTTCTTCAGCACAACACTGTGTTTAACTGGCATTAACATTAAATTATCTGATAATGTGTTTATTGGTTAATATAGATTTTCTAATTGTTTAGTTTTTACATCTTTGAAGAAAAATTGTTATTTTGTGTGTTAAAATTTCTAATCTAGCTTTAGTTTATGTACCTGCTTTCATTTTCAACAAAAAGGTCATCATTTTCTGTGAATAACAAAAATAATCACTTCTGTTGTATTTTAGCATACCCCCTCCAATTGTATCACTGGCTCTGTTTTATCTTAAAATTTTGGTGGTTTCCACCATTTTTTAATATAAAATGTATTTATTGAAATTACTTTTCTAGTTGCTAGATGATTTGGGAGCTTTGGATGAAAAGATTCCATAGCAAATAGTTTCACTTTTGTTCTGTCAGACATGCGAATTTCCTTTCACGTCAGTGAAGTTTCTGGGAGCATTACTCATCTTTATCAGTAGTCATTTCTTTTAAATGAAAAAGTAATCACAATGGCTCAAAACTATTATGGTGTTGTTTGCTTTACTGGATGTACCACCTTCCAAGTGATTTTCTCTTGACCTTCTGTGAGAGGATGGACTCCAGAAGCATCGCCACAACAGGACACAGCTGTTCCGCACACACTGGACTGAAGTGAGACAATGAGTAGACATGGAAGGCAGAATGTGAGCACACGGGTGTCTTAAACAGAGCTCCACCAGTTCTGAAGCCCACACTGCTTTCTTTTTTACCCCACCCCCACCGTTGGCTCAAAGAGGAAATTATACAACTTAAGTGCTTAGAGAAAGAAAATGAAGGGAAAGACCAAAAAGAAGGAGACAGAAGATGAAGACTGAAGGAGAGAAGGAGCAAAAGAAGAGGCAGGCCAGGAGTGGTGATGCATGCCTGTAATCACAACAGGACTGTGGGGAGTTCAAGCCCAGCCAGGCTACATGGTGAGTTGTACAGCAGCCTGAACTACATTTCAAGCTTCTGCTAAAAGAAAAGAAAAGAAAAGAAAGAAAAAGAGAGAGAGAGAAAGAGGGAAAGAAGGAAGGAAGGAAGCAGAGACAGAATTTGGAATATGATTCCATATACATTTTTAAAACAGCATTACAGAATTTCCTTTAGTTGCTAGACCTTCTGTTTTATAATGAATGTGATCGATACTTTGGCAGAATGAAAGCTTTTTAATTCATATGTGATAATAAGGATGTAATAATTCACCTATTCCGGACTGTTTTGAAAGCTGAGAATGAGTCTCACAGGGATTGACAAACGTAGAAATCATTAGATACAGTTTGCTGTTGGACTTCTTTTATTTCTCTCTAATAGAGAAGTTTCTGGTTAGTGCTTTGAAAAATACATTTGTGTGCACTTGAATGCAAATCAAGATGCCTTTGAGTTTGAAACAAATAATCCTGACATTGTGACTGACTACTCATTTTATGCTTTTATAACTTGTCTCAAGTAAGCATCTGAGACACTTTGTAATCTCAACATATTATTAAATAGTCAGGTTGAAGCAGCATACCTTAAAATAGTTTGACATTTCCTAGGCTTTGGGCTTTAGCACAAATTACTTGCATTTTGAAGGGATCTGTTCTTGTCTTCCAGCACAGCACTCTGTCCTCACAGCCTAGTGTTGGATTCAGGATCTAGTGAGTGCTCAAGAAATATTTTGGATGGAATGAATGAATACACAGCACGAGTTACAGGTTTTCCTCTACATATGAATAAAAATTTATTAGGAACATAAATAGAACTTTCATTGCTTTATAATTTATTTAGGTGATTTCCTGTGTTTCCAAGAGTCCTATTGTGTTCTAAGTGGACATCAGGGTAATTTTTTTCTGCAAATTGTGACATGATGTGCCCTTTTGGTGTTCTTTTCTCTCTGCCATACTTCAAATTTTAAAAATTACATTAGAAATTACTTACTAGAAAATGTAACAAATGTTTTAATGGAGTTACCGTACGAGTAACCCCTGAACAAGGGGTCCAAGGAAGTCATTTACGTGAGCTGACCCCAGGAAACACGAATAGCAAAGTGAGAGAATAAAACAGGAAATGGAAACAACTGAAATAAGACAGTAGTATAATGGCACAAGAGTGTGCTATTAAACAAGCCACCACTTTGGGCTTTGGAAGCGGTCTCGGCTACCTTCTGATCACCGGAACACAGTCCCGCACACCAACACTTAAAGGAGGCGAGGTTTGTTCTGGCTCCTGGGGGCAGCTCCCAGCGGGTCGACACGAGAGAGCGGAAGCGGCCGGTCCCCTGCGGCCAGGAGGCAGAGGGAAGGGAGGAGCTGGGGAGGGAGAGAAACCCTTCCAGGCCACCCCGACCTGGGACGGGCCTCTTCTGACCAGACCCTGCCTCCATCAGCAAGTCCTCTACGCCTCGTAATCTAATCTCTTCCGAGAGTGAGTGCATGAGGCTCTTGGGGACGTCTAGACACAGCTCTACAGGAGCCCGTGTAGACTGCCGCACCCCTCAGCCTGTCCCCACGGAGGGGCCGAGGCCGGAGCATGTAGCCACCACCTCCCGCCGGTCTGCTCAATCACGGCTTCCGAGGGGCGGCGATGTCCCAGCTGGTCGCCAGCAGAGCAGCTTGGGGCTGGCAGAGGACACGCTCAGAGAGACACATTGCTGTCTGCAGAAGTCCACTGACTTGTTTTCTAACACTGAGACCCCAGAGCACACAGGCAGAGAGGAGTCCTCTACAGTGGCCTATGTTCTGTTAGGACTCTCTAGCTCAGTAAATGGTACTACCACCCAGCCAGTTTCACCAGCCAGGAACCTAGGAATCACTTTTCATTGCTTCACCCCCTTCTCCTTCAGCCCTCATATCCAGTCTTTTCCCATACCCTACTAAGGACAGCTCCTAAACGCATTTCCAGTCCATCTACTTCTCTTTCTTTATTTCCAATGTCATCATCCAAGTCAACGTTACTGCTTTCTAGCCTGAAACTAACAGCTCCTCTATTCTGACACACATAGCAAAATACACCTTGTCACCGGGCATGGTGGTACACACCTGTAATCGCAGCACTTGGGAGGCTGAGACAGGATCGCCGTGAGTTCTAGGCCAGTCTAGACTACATAGTGAGTCCGAGGCCACCCTGAAATATATAGCAAAACCCTGTTTCGAAAAAACAAAATCTTGTCAATATGTAACATGCCTGTCGTCTGCTCAAAACCCCTTGTTTCCCCACTTATTTTAGGAGAAAATCCAAAATCCTTGTTGTAGACCACAAGGTCCTGTAAGCTTTCTTGCAGTTTAGCTCCTCATCTGCTTCCTTTCCCCTTTGGGCTCAGCTCCAGACCCTCCAGCTGCTTGAAAACTCTATGTTCCAGGCTCCAGGTCATCTGCAGTAGAACGTTTCTCCTCTTAGAAACCCCTCTCCTTCCACAGGTATTTCTATTCACTCTTCAAACCTTAGTTTAAACGATTAGTTCATCAGAAAATCCTTCTCTGACCCTCCAAGTCTACTGCCACATTTCTAAACATACTCACATTTCCTTTATGGCTTTTATTTTGGTTTGGCTTTGGGGGAGTGGCGGTTGGTGCCGGGATAGAACTCAGGGCCTTGTGCTTGCTGGGCAAGCACTCTACCACTGAGCTAAATCCCCAGCTCCCTACTTTATGGCTTTTAGAAAGGTTAATTAAATGCATCAGTATTAGTCTTTCTCTATTAGACTGGATCATAAGATCAGGAAAAATGACTATTTTTGTTCACTACACCTCTTGATATGTACAGTTCCAATAGTCACCCACTATTTTTTAAACACCAATTAGTCATTATCTGGGTTTTGACATTGGTGTAAAATGTTGCCTACTTTACTAGATAAATGAGGTATGATTGAAAAATCCAGTGAATGTTTAAATTTTTTAGTTTATCAAAGTAAATAATGCATTGCCATTAATCTTTCTCAAAATACTCCCTCTCACTTCAAACACATTTCTCCCAGGGTCTTTGCCGCTTTCTGAAGCAGTTCTGAGAGTCCTCTTTCATGAGTACCTTTGGTTGCACTGTCACGGGTGCCTCAACATCCCAAATCAAGTCAAAATGTTTGCCTTTCATGACCATTTTAACTTTGGGGAAGAGCCAGAAAAGGTCATCATGTTTGCGGATTCACCCACATTTCTTTAAACCACGTACTGGATATTAATCACACCAAAAAATAGGGTCTCTGTTTTGAAAACTTAATTTTTTTTGAAAACTGAATTTTAAAACCTTAGTTCACTTTCAAGTAATAAAGTACTTTCAAGAAAGTACTTTATCAAAGCAAAGTGGAAAATCATTCCAAGGGAACTTGTTACTAAGCATAGATGCTTAGGTGATTCAGATAACAGTGGTTCTCTAGCTACGCAGACATTTATTGTGTGAACACTGTCAGGATTTTCCATGAGCCTAAATTTTGCAGACAGTGCATTGGAAAGAATAGAAAAACTGGAAGCCATCTGTTTTTTTAACCTGAAAACCATCCTAGATATGTCAATGACTACATTTAAAAGACAGCACTAGATTTGAGAAAGCTCTAGTTTATGGGAAGAGATACTATCTTTTTCTCTCTCTCTTTATGGGAAAGATCATATTAGACCCAGTCTGACATTTTACATTGCACCAAATAACCACCTTTACTCATCAAATGCTGCTGCAATGACACAATTCAGTTGTACACTTCACCATGCTCAGAAGAACAATCTTAGGAGCTGGGGATTTAGCTCAAGGGGTAGAGTGCTTGCCTACCAACCACAAGGCCCTGAGTTTGACCCACAGCATCCTCCCCTGCAAAAAAGAACAATTTCGAGCCTCACTTTGCTTAAATTCTGACTCATTTGAAAACCTTTGCCAATAATTCAAGTCCCAGTTATTCTTCAAGCTGCATCTTTTACTGTCAAAACATAAATCAAATGCATAGATTATCCTGTTAAACCTACAGCTGCTTTGCAAGCAGGTTATGGAATCTTCTAGCACAGTTTACAGGTATAGTTACAACTGAAATCAGAATCAATTACTTATCTGAAAGTACAAAGAATATTGAACATGTGAATTATTACTGTATTTTTCAATGCTAAGATGTATGCAAATATTACTTTTGTCTTTTATATTGTTTCATTCCCCACCAAATAGGCTTGAAATGCAGATATGTACTACAAAGAAGCACAGGCTGTGTGACATGAAAGCAATGGTTTATAGGAATCTTAATCTAGTATTTATTTTCTAAATTTTCTCTAGAAATATTTTGATGGCTTTGGAATTTTCTACCTAGATATAGTCCATAATTGAGACATGAATTTATTCCACATCATAAGATACTCATTCATTCCTATTACACTTTTATTACCTTAGATATTTTTAGAACTTGACTAAGAATAGTAATACATGAAGATATTTCTTCACAAATATTGGCTGGTGCTAAACTCGGAAATAAAACTAAATGGATTTATTAACAAAATATGTGGTCTGAGCAGTGCATGGTGGCTTTACACTTGTAACCTCAGCTTTTAAGAGGCTGAGGCAGGAGGATCACAAGACTGAGTGCATTCTAGGACAGCCTGAATTACAAAGCAAAACACTGCCTCAAAAAATAAATAAAATATATGGTATGAGGAATTGAATTTTAACATCATTATCACTTATACAAAGAATAATTCACAGAGATTCATATTTTATGCTGTTTGCTTAGTAATATAGTAGACTTGGAAAATATTTAACAAGTATCAATATTTATTATAAGGCTAGAAACGAACCATTTTAAGCATGCTAAATTCCCACAAAGGCTTTTATTACTCTGACTGAGAAAGAAGAATGATAAACTTTTATAAACATCATCACTTAAGCCACACACGCTTGATCTGTCCTACTACCTTAGTTTTTCTGATAGTATAATTTCTACCTATTGTGGTTATTCTGATTGCACATTATCAGGAAGGTGAAGAATCAGCTCTGAGTGGTTTTTTTAAAGACTGTAGAGTTTAGATTTACGAGCACCATTAATGTCAGCAATCCACAAAATCCCAGTTTTTAGTCCAAGTTTGCTAGTTAAATGTTTTTATTTATACCCAAAACATTCACTATGCTGCTACATAGTCTTAATAATTAGAAATTTAATTGTCCTGAATACTGTTATTTAGCACAGAGGTACCATAATTTGCCTATACTATTATCCAGCTGCTAGCTAAATAGTTTGTTTAATTTCTTTATTGATTAGTTTTTCTGTATTAGAGAACACCAACATTAATAGTTTACAACAAATAACTTTAGAGGATTTATTTAAATTTGTAAATGCCTTTTTCTTTTTAAAAGACACTTTATTGAAATATAATTTATATTTAATAAAGTACATAGATTTTAAATGTACAAATCAATAAATTTTGTCAAATGCACTTTTCTTGTAGCCACTGATACAGATACAGAAAATTTTCATGACCTTAGAAAGTTCCTTTGAGCTTTCTTGCATTTATTCTCACCTTCCTCCCTACACCCCATCCCAAAGGAACCATTTTTCAATTTTTCTGCTACCATATGTTAGTTTGGACTGTTCTAGAATGAGATATAAATGAATCATACTGTATTTAGTCTTATTTCTGGCCTCTTGGGCTCAGCATATTTTTTTAGATTTGCTCATGTGGTCGTCTATATACCATTAGTTCTCCTATTGATGAGTAGCATCCCCCGCCCCCCGCCATGTTATGGATTGGTACATATGTTGAAAGCTATTTGGGTTGTTCCCAGCTTGCAAATGTTGGAGATGAACAAAGCTGCTGTCTACATTCTTGTACAAGGCCTTTGTGGACCCAGGTTTTCTTTGTTCTTGGGCAAATCCTTAAGAATTACTAGGTAACCAGGTATACACAGCTTTATTAAGTACTGCATTTCATTTTACAACAAGCTGCTAAACTCTCTTCCGAAATACTTGTGCATTTTACCTTCCAGCTAGCAATGTGTGAGAGTTCCAGTTTCCCAACATTCTCGCCAACATTTGCCATTTCTTTCAGTCATCAGAACAGAACTCCGGGACAGAAGAAGACGCACCTTGTCTGATGTCTTGGAGACTGAGGGGTTTCTGGGCGCAGGAGGCAGGGGAAACGAGACTTTGCAAATGGGAACGCCATCTCCTTCGCCTGCCTGCTTTGACTCAAGACTTAAGTACTTAATAAAGCTGTGTATACATAGAAGAGCAGTACTGAGGGGAGAGCTCGTCCTTCGCAGTGAAGTCTTCCTTGGGGTTAGAGCCCTGACATCTGCTCAATGACTGAGAAAAAGCTGGGTGCGTTTCTCGCCTGGAAGCGAAGGTCACCTCTGCTCCGGAAGCTTGCTCCGGGCTGTGCTGACCCGCGCGCCCCGGATTCTGCTGGGCGGTCTTTCTCTTTACGCTGCTGTCCCGCACGAGCTGACACTCTGGAGCAGTTTAGTTCTTTTAGATGGATTTGCACCAGCGAAACGAGTTTTCCCAAAATGCTAGCTCTAAACAAAAGTATGATTTTTTTGTTTGTTTTATCAGGTAGCGTACTGTTTTAGTGGGAGTGAAACAAGGTTTTCATATCGTTTGACATCCTAATCAAAACCAGAACGCTGGAAAAAATCTTTCTGCTAATTTGAGGTGTTTCAAAAGTATGTATTCTCAGAGGACGATGACCCAGTCAGGAAGACTGAATGTTTTTGTGATGGTTGCCAAAAAGAATGATAATATGATAATGGTATTGTTGATCAAAAGAAGTATGTTCCCTTTCCTAGTTTCTTGCTATGTGAGTTTGAAATGAGAGTCAATGAATTTTATCGCACTCATTTTGCTCAAACAATGTGCATTGATCTCAAACTTACTTTCATTATAGGCCTTCTCTTCATACACTGCCTGGTTATTCTACAGTCAGGGATTTTTTTTTTTTTTTTGCTTTTATTAGTACATTTTTGCACTACCTAATAATTCAACATTCATTTATTCTTTGTGTGTGTGTGTGCTGGGGATCAAACTCAGGTTCTTGGGCTTCCTAGGTGAGTGCTCTACCAACATTCATTTCTTCTAAGAGCAGTCCTACTAAGGATAAGGACCTTGCTTCACTTTTACAGAAAAAAAAAAAAATGAAAAACAGAGGATAAGTGCTCTGTTAGGCATTGTGTTTCTTTCTAAAATGTTCTAAAATTGATTTTGGAGATGGTTGTAAAACTCTGTGAATATAATAAGAATTATTGGGTAGAATACTTTAAATAGGTGGATTATACAGTATCTGAATGTTATCACAGTGAAACTGTTATTTTACAAAAAGAAAATATGAATGTCAGTGGAAGTTTTATGATAGATGTCCAACAATTGAATTCTTACCCAATGAACACCTGAATCAATTTTATGGGGCAACTTCTGGGCACACTGAAAAAGAAAGAAAGTTATCAGATTCACAAGAACATCATAATTAAGTGTAACAGAATGTACTGAATTTTTTTTTTTTTTTTTTTTTTTTTTTTTTTTTTTTTTTTTTTTTTTTTTTTTTTTTTTTTTTTTTGGTGCTGGGGATTGAACTTGGGGCCTCGTGCTTGCAAGGCAAGCACTCTAACCCCTGAGCTAAATCCCCAGCCCCTGAATTTTTATTTGATGTCAAGCATAGAGCTAAATATTTTAAATGATTGTCTCATTTAATCTCCTTGTCACTCTGGAAAGTTATTATTACTTGTTACATTTTGCAGATGAGAAAACTGAGATTTAGATCAAAGTAAGTAACTGGAACCGTGGTGCAGGCCTGTGACCCCAGCCCTTGGGAGGCCGAAGCAGAAGGAGTCTCATGAGTTTGAGGCCAGCCTGAACAACAGAGCAAGACTCTATCTCGGGGAAAAAAAAAAAAAAAAAAAGAAGTAAATGGCAGAGCCAGGGCTCTGATTGAGGGTTTATCCGATACCATTTTTAACTTACTGCTTCTCTAATATTAGACTATAACATCCACAAAGATACCATTGCTATTAATTTAGCCAAAAACTCTACATGTATAGCTGTACCCTTAGAGTATCTCAAGGTATTACAGATATTTGGGGAGAGGGCACAGCAAAAAAGTAGTATGTACACATCAAAGCAGCCTATGTATAGAAATCCCAAAAGCATAAACCGTGAAATCCTAAATTTTTTGGAGGTTAACTGGAAGCAAGAGGTATAATGCTCCTCCAGCTTCAAGATGTGATAATGTTTGACATCAGTTTCAAACCTCACTGATGCTGTGTCCTAACACACGAATAATACTTTGGAGCCTCTGATATTGTAGACTCAATGAAAAGACTTTTTAAGGACTAAGACAACCTATGTTCAGACTTTGGAGAATTATACAATATTCGATTAGTTTTGCAAGAGATCTGTGAAATTTTATTTGATTAAAAAAAGAAAACATTTCCCAGAGAAACTAAGGCAATTTCTCAAGGTAAAGTTGCTCTTTAGAAAACTCTTTCTAAACCATCTCAGGACAGGAGTGGCAGCACACACCTGTAATCCTAGCCCTCGGGAGGCCGAAGCAGGAGGCCTCAGCATCCAGGGCTAACCTGGGCTACATAGTAAGTCTGAGGCCAGCTTGGAACCAAGCTAGGCACTGTGATATAGATCATATATTCACATTCTCAGATGTCTTGAGCCAGAATCCAGGAAGCCTTATGACACATTATATTGGTTAGGGCTGATTAATAAATGTTAGTTCCATTTCTTTTGTCTAGTCCCTGGAAATGTCCAGTGCTAGCCAGTGCTCACACATGATGCCGCCTCCTTGAGTTCTACTGCAGCTTGCTCTCTGCTGCAGACTCTGGGAATAAACTTGGCATTACCCAAGACTCAGCTCCTGCCAAGTCCAATTTCATCAGGGAGTAATAAAGAACAACAATATGCACTTTTACTTTAATGTTCAAAGAACACTTCTGGATCATTGAATTTTGGACAGCATTTCATCTGTGGGATGCAAATTATTCTAATTACAACAAATTTACCTCATAAAAAAGAACACCTGCTTTTTTAGGGCAACATCAGCGAAAGAATAATGAATTGAATACAATTAAATTTTGCTTGCTCTTAAAAGTAGTTAGGAAAGAATAAAAAAATAAGCAAGAAATTGTGTTTGCCACTAGAGAAAGCACTGAATGGTTAGGGAACTTTGTAGAAGGAAAAACAGAACTTTACACCATGTACATTTGTACTGTGTGTACAAACTCAATAAATGACAGGAAAGACAAAGAAATGACAGAATATACACCTTGATAAAACATGTCACTATAGACATTCCCATAATAAACTCTTCCTTTTAGAAATACTACAATTAAATAGTCAAGAGGTCCACATCACATGTAAGTAAAATTTCCAAATAACTTACAGCCTCGAGATGCAGCATGTCTACTTCATTATTCATTCTAAAAATATAAACACTATATAAGCTAACTCTGTTTACCAGGCCCTGGGCCAACCTTGTGCTATAGCAGAGAAAACAAGCCTTACCTTTTGGAGTTTGTGTAAAGTTGGAGGGTGCTGACAGTTTAGATCCAGCACATCTCTCCTCCAAAGGCTTCCTGTGTTCAGAGTGGGGCTTTGGTCAGCTGATGGATCATGGAGTGCTGAGCTGGGCAGCTACCTGTGCTGGTCGGAAGAAGCAGGTCACTGAGGGTGTTTCCCAGAAGAGTACGTCTACCACTTGGCTCCTCCCTTCGCCTTCTGCTTCCTGGCCACCATGATGTGAGCAGCTTTCCTCCACAAGTCACTTCCACCATGCCCTTCCTGCCTCGGAGCCAGCCGACTACAGACTAAACACAAGCCAAAATAAACTTCTCCTCTTTTGTGGGCTTCGGGATTTGTGAAAAGTGACTAAGACAGATAGGATCATTCTTATTAAAAAGCATCTCTTTTTTCCTCTTTAAACCAAGAGTAATCAATATACACTCATTTTATCTTGATTTGGAGTGAGCATCTCCTACTGAAGTAAACTTTATTTTAGTAAACTATAAAGTTATGTTATATTTGGAATATAATCTATAAACTATATTTTAGGTTTTATCTCTCTTTCTCCAATAAAAATCTGCCAAATTCTATGCCACTGAGGGTGTATAAATTTACCAAACTTAAACGTTTTTGGTTTTTAATGTTCCATAAGAGGTGAAACAAGACAAGTAAATTGTTAACAATTGAATGTTCAGCAAGTGAGACTCTGAAATAGGTCCCTATAAGGTACCTGGTCACTTGCAGGGACTCAGAGAAACCTCTTCAATGGTTTGAAGATAACTTTGAGTTCATACATATACTAAAATTCAGAGCTCTCCCAAATGAAGTTATCTATAGTTTACTCCATTTTCTTCATGGTGTTAGCAGAAGAGAAAACTGATGATTGAGGCTCAGGCTGCCATAATAAATACCATAAATTTGGTGATTTTAACAGCAGGAGTTTGTTTTCTCTCAGTTCTGGAGGCCGGACATTCAAGCTCATGCAGAAGTGGAGCTGGTGTTAAGTCAGGCTCTGGGTTCTCTTGGTGGCTTTGGCCAGGCTGCCCTCTGCTGTGTCCTCGCAGAGCAGAGTCAGCGTGAATCCTCAGCACTCCATCTGAATGAGATGCCAATCCTGTTGGGTCTGGCCCCGCCTTCTTAACCAGAGGCTTCCACTCTGAAACACTCCCACACTCGGGATTAGGGCATCAGCGTACAAAGATGGAGGTGATACATTCAGTTAATAATAGGTAGTTAAACTAAATTACTATAATAATTGGTAATGGTGCTATATTAGGTAATGATATAATCTTTTGGGAGAGTGATTTGGTTTTGTCTGTTTGTAGTCAAACTCAAAAATGGCATTTGTCTTAGGGATATCTTAAAACATCAATAAAAGAAGATTTCAAATTATCATAGCCAACACTTAATTGTTCAAATCAGGGAGTATGTGGCTTTCCTTTTTTTTGTAATATGCCACTGATGGGGCTGGGGTGCAGCTCAATGGCACAGAGCATGCTTAGTTTGAGTGAAGCCCTGGATTTGATCCCACCAGCATGTGCACACACGCACGCGCGCGCAAGCACACACACAATGCTACTGACAATAAATACAGAAAGAACCTTTTCTATTATCAAACGCACATATCAAATTCAAAATTGTATTACCTCTTTTATTGTGAGACCGCTATCATTGCAGCATGAGTTGAATAAAAGAGCAAAATAAACAGGTCAAATTTGTTTTTCAGAGCTGGGCGTGGTGGCACTTGCCTGTATTCCCAGCACTTGAGAGGTTGAGGCAGGAGGATTGCTGTGAGTTTGAGGCCAGCCTGGGCTACATAGCACATTCAAGGCCAGGCTGAATTGCCCAGTGAGACGCTGTCTCAAAAGAAAACAAAACAAATTTGCTTTTCAGTACAGCCTCCAAATAAAAATGAAGATCAGCCACTAAGCCTTCTCCCCGGATTTTCTTTCAAAGGGTATAATGGTAACTTTCAATGACTGTCGTTAATACAACAGTCATGAAACTAGTCAAGGGTCATGATTCTTCATCTGGAAATTCCTCCCATTTTATCTAATGAATCTTTGAAGTTGTTTATACAGACCAAGAGTCAGAAATCAAGTTAGTGTTTCTTGCTGTTGTCTTTCAATGGACTGACACAATAAATAGAAAACACCTAAGGTTTTTCTTCATAGAAACTAAATACACATGCTGAATATTTTCATTTGTATACTACAGTTATGAGTTCTTTCTTTCCAACATGAATATTGCTTGTCTTCAACAGAGAACTGAAGGCCTTATATACAATGTGTACTACACTAGCTAAGAATTTAACCTCCAGAACTTTTTTTTTTTCTTTTGAGACAAAGCCTCAATCTGTAGCCCAAGCCAGGCTTGAATTTGCTATGTGGTATAGGTTGGGCTTGAACTCGTGATCCTCCTGCCTCTGCCTCCTAAGAGCTGGGATAATAGGCCTACACACACTACAGTGCCCAACCCGTAAGATTTCTTAAACTTGAAGGTGCAAAGAAACTGCTTGAGTTTATTACTAAACTACTCTTTTGGAGTTTCATACCCCATGCGTCCAGGGGGGAGCCCGAAATTGTGCAATTCTAACCGTGGTACTGATGTCGATGACCCAGGCCAGATGAGGAACAAATCTACAAAGGTGCAAGCCACAGCTGTTTCTCTAAAATACTCCTAAGACCTAAATTGATAAAATAAGATTACTACACAATTCTCCAGGAGTGGTTCTGAATCTTGAAGCCACACCAGATATAATAAGCACCCAGCATAGCATAGTTCAGAAATGATAGAACTGTGAACTGAGAAAGCAAGAGTCCTTGTGCACTGTAGCTGAGCTCGCCGGAGGCAGAGACTGAGAAGGGCTCATTAGGACAGGATAGGCGTGGAAGTATAAGTTTATTGACAAGTTTCAACTCCAGAGATATGAGACTGTATTTCAGAAGTGGTAATAAAGTCATCAATGTCTTTCAGTCATGATGATGACAGTAAAAACAGTAATTTTATCCAGTTAAACTAAATGCTGAGAAAGGAATGAAGATTTGGCTTGATTAAGGCAGGAGGAGGGTAATGGAGGACATGAAGAAAAGGAAGAAAGCAAGAGGCCAAATTTTATCGAGCATCTCTCGGACACTATGCTTCACGTTAGACTGACTGCGTGTCCAAAGCACCCAGAAGACTTTTAGAACAAATGCAGCCTGTCCACCCCTCAGTCTGATCCCTCTGTGGGAGCAACCCAGCAGACCTTCCCCAAAGCTCTTCGCGGGCAGCTGCCCCAGGTGTCATGCAGCTTCCTCCCCAGAACTCCTGCCAGGGAGACCCTCCCTCTTCTCCTGCCTGGTTTTTCCTCCTCTAGCCTGCAACATCCAGACAATCCCCCCGCGCAGAACTAAAGGGTTGTCAGACAGCCCGTGTTCTGCTCCCCAACAGCCTTCCCTTCTTACTCTGAAGTGTCCAGACTGAAAGTAAAACATTTTTAAGTCAGCCGATCTTTCTCTTACCTCCTTGGCCTCCTTCATTGCTCTAAGGCAATAGAGATGCTTCTGCTCACCGAGGGGATGGGCAGGGGATTCAGACAGCAAGAGATGGGCACACTTCAATATTTCAAGATTATTTCTCATGCCAATAAATAGCCTGACTCAGGGTGTGAGTCCAGCTCTGACTGAGTCCCAAATACTTATTATTTCTTCTGTATTCATCTGCCAAGGATTGCAACTATCTAGGAAAAAGCAATTAAATTAATAATGACTTTTGCTTTTCCTTTTCTAAGACAGGAAAGCAAGAAAGTCATTATCTCATCTTGCAAGAACAGTACCCTGAAATATTAAGGGAAGTAATTTCAACAACACCTTCGTCTTGAGCTACAAGGCCCTTACCATTTTTATCACACAGCTCCAGGACTTCTCAGTTCTTATTTTTGGTTCAATTCATATTTTAACAACCTATCACTCTTTCTTGTAGATTTTCCTCTCCACTTGTGCCATTTCAAAGATTTTCTTATGCCTTAGCCCATTTAACTGGGTCAGCCTCCCTCCCTTCTATGGAAGCACAATTTGCAGTCAGCTACTTCTTTAATTTAAAATGAAGGGAAGAGTTGAGCCCATCTAACTCTTGGTGCAAACCCGTATGCATCAACGCTACTAATAACGTGCATCTGGTACAACACTGAAACCCTTTCTCACATTTCCTCAACCTGTTATGTCTTTTTAACCTACATCTTTTTAGGTTTTAAAACATGCGTTGTTGTTTGACACCTTCTCTTTCCCTTGAACTTCTCTAAAATACATCTATTATGCCAGGTGTGGTGGCACCCGCCCGTAATCCCAGGACTCAGGAGGCTGAGGCAGGAGTATTGTTGCATGTTGAAGGTCATCCTGGGCTACATAATGAGTTCAAATATATATTTTGATTTCTTGGGATGATGATTCCCAGCCTTGGCTACACATTAACAATCACTTGAGGACTTTAAAAATACTGTTTCTAGGGCCCAATTAAATCAGAATCTCCAGGGTGGGACCCAGATGTGAGTGTATTTTGAATGTCAGGGATGAAATCTTCTATTTTGATCATATAGTGCATCGAGATAAATTGTTTTTTCTTTTTCTTTTTCTTTTCCCTGAGAAAACAATTATTTTTTAAAATAGGGCATTAGCTCAGACAGAGGGAGCCCTAGCCAGATCTGAAGGCCTGGACCCCGCAGAGCTCTGAAGATTCAAATCAGGAAGTCTCAAGAGTGGGAGGACACACTCGGGAGGCTGAGGCAGGAGGACCACTGTGAGTTTGAGGTCAGCCTGGGCTACATAGTGAGCTCAAGTCCAGCCTGAACTACATAGTGAGACTCTGTCTCAAAAGACCCAAAAAAA
>PVJO010022039.1:0-27500 GCA_004026905.1 Hystrix cristata | reverse complement strand
TCAGCCTCCCAAGTAGCTGGAACTATACATGTGCATTGCCATACCCAGCTTGGAGCCCATGTTTTTAACTAAGATGCAACAGCAAGGCCCATAGGCATGACATGTTTGCCAACTTAGTCATTCAACAAGTATTTACAAAGCTTCTAATAGGAGCCAGGCACGGTGATAGGAGCTGAGGGTACAGCAATGAACAAGATAGCCACAATCCCAGTTCTCAGAGAGCCAAAGATTCTGCCAGCTCTGAATGTTGGAATAAACCAAGAGAAATGTTTCTGAGTTCAATAGGGAGGTGTCCAAAAGGAAACGCTCCAGGAACTCCAGTTGGCGAAGGGAACCTATGGACAGGCACAAGGTCCTGCCTGGCTATGTGACCTTGCCCTTTCTCCTTCCTGATCTCGCAGAGGCCTGGCAGACTGTGATGTGCTGGAGCCAGCTCACACAGCTTCCTGTATTTCTTCCCAAACCCATGTGCAATGAGGTCATGCTGGTAGTTTAAAATCAGTTATGGAGGGAGTAATGGCACCACAGAAATCAGTGGGTGCTACAAACCGTGGGAAGCTTCCCCCTATGATGGTTTATTAGACACTGACCACTGCTAGCAACCTGCCTTAGACAGGTGAGCAGCTAGGTGCGCTTCCCAGAGACAGAGGCGTGAAACATTTGGGTGCCGACCTTGACAGAATGCAAGCTGCCTTTTCTCCTCCAGCAGTAAGCCTCAGTCCTGCTGGGTGTGTGTGTGTGTGTGTGTGTGTGTGTGTGTGTGTGTGTGTGTGTGTGTGTTTCCAAGTTCAGCAGAGCCCAGTTGAGCCTGGAATCCTGAGCAGCTTCAAAGTAAATATTATCATTATGACCCTTTGTGCTCCTCCCAGCCATAACTGTCCCTGGCACATTTGGATGAAGAAGTCTCTGTGGGGCTCTCACCCAGTAATGCAAAGCAACAGGCCCCAGAACATTTGTACTGCTGGCTCCCATGCTTCCCCTGAGGCCTCCCACACTTTATCTATAATCATGGCATCCTCAAAATTTCCAAAGCGAAGGTGCTAGAGTATGATTTCTGATTAGGGAGAAGGGAACCTCATCCCACTCAGTAATGCTTATCAACTGTAGGGAATTTCTTAGAGAAGAGTCATACTATGCTGATGTCCGTGTGCCTAGCTAAAAATAGTAACAATTATAGGTGCCATCTACTGGGACCTTTACATACAAATTAGACTCTGGATTCATAAAATTCTCTACCTCTCTCTCAATCCCAGCATCCATACATGTGCACACATATGCACACATGTACGTAGGATACTCTGATGGGTGTGGGCCTATAATCGGCAGCCCAGCAGCAAGATAAGCAGTAATGTGAAAAAAGTATCCTAGCTTTCAGTTAATAATTAAAGCTAGCACTACTATAATTTTATGCTGAAAAATGCCCTATCAGAAAAAAAAATACTTTGGGAGAACATATTCTATGACCAAACAGAAACATTTTAAACAGCTATTAAAGAAGTAAACCAAAGGGGCTGGGGCTTTAGCTCGGTGGTAGAGAGCTTGCCTAACAAGCATGAGGCCCTGAATTCATTCCCCAGCACCCCGCCTCCAAAAAAAAAAAAAGTAAACCTGACAGTCATACCCAGGCAGTAGGCATGAAAACACAGTCCGTGAAAGTCCTGCAAGAGGAAAGATCACCTTCTGCAGTCAAGCTAGAGATTCTTCGCCCAGTCAGTGACAGGGTCCCGCACTGTGGCCAAGCTGAGACTGCAGGCTCAGAGCCACCCTGAGCTACTCGTGACCTTGGTCCAAATATAGGTTCTCTGGGCAATGACAGGGTTATGAGCACAGCAAGACACATGAGTTGTGGGCTTTTCTGGATGAGGGATAAAGAATGAAATAAACCCATCCCAGCCGATACAGCCAGTGGCTGCACCAGCAAGTCTAAGAGGCGAGCCATCGGGACAGCCATTTCCTAAATCTTGACAATGGGGAGGAGAGAAAGAGGGAGTGTGACTCCTTGTGGGTGGGAGGGTCTCCTTCCTACCTCTCCCCTCTCAGAGGGACTGTCACAGGCATTTGAGTGATTCTGTCCCAGCGGCAGGTGCAGCAGGTGCGTGTTGTAGCAGTTGCAGCTGTATGATGTTTGGGTGGGAAGTAGAGGACGGGAGTCTACTTTCTCTCTCACTCACTTTGCCTTGAGCTTGGCAGCTTCTTCCTCTGGGCCCTAGCGGAGCCTGTTATCCACATGTCAAATTTTCTCACACTTCCACCCTCAGAGAGCCATTCTGACTCACACAGCCTCCCCCCACCCAAAGCTTTACCAGTCCACCCAACTGGTCGAAAGGCTGTGTAGGGTGGGACAGTCACTGGACTTCTTATCTCCTCCATTCAGCACAGGTCATATGGAACTCTGGGAGGAATGCCAAGGGAATCTGAGATATCTGTGCTGAAATATTTTGGTAATCAAATATTATGTGAAATAAGTTGGCCATCAGCCAAAGATTAGAGATCTTATAGTTAAAAAGAGATTTGACAGCACTAAAATTGGACATGACAGCATTTGCTCTTGATGTTGGGCACTCTGACTTCTATTTATTTCATATCCCTCTCCTAATAGCACCTAAACATGACCATGAGTTAGACTTTCAGCATTTAAAGAGTTAAGAGTCTCTATCTAGACTCTAAAGGCCCTGACATGTAGTACTGTGGAGCACAGATTTCCCTCTCATAGGTTCCAAGGCTCAGACACAGGAACGAGCCATCTACCTGGCGAGTGAGCCTAGCCGAGTGCCTGGCATCCATATTTAGAAGTGGCTTTGTTGTTTTCTATTTGTCCTTAGTGTGCATTGATTCTCTTGTAGAAAATGGTCCAGAAAAGAGGGCTAGGGATAGAGAAGTAAAAATAAGGAATTCGGGAAAATGACCTTCATGAAAAAACAGAACTTTCGAATATATTAAAGAGTAAAATATCCAACTCGGTGGTTCAGACCTACCACTTGAATAAGTCCCCCCTATATGCTATGCGAAAATAAGAAAAGGCAATTAGCAAAAGTGTTTGAATGCGCCAGCCAGTGTGAAACTGACTTTATTATGGTATTTATACAAGCACTGAGGTTCAGAAGGAGGTCGCAGAAAATATGCAGGTATGCTTTCCTACACTGTGGGGTGGAAATTCCATGCTATGATTGTGTTTGTAAATTTGAGATTTTTGAGGTCTAAGGCAAGATCCTTAACGAATTTCAAGGAACTGCTGTCGCGCGTGTTGGACTGGTGTTTGATGGTTTCCAAAAGCTTCCTTGGTCTCAAGAAACGCTGCTGGTAGCAGTTACAGAACAGCGGGGTGAAAGGGGGTCAGCCGAGTCAGGGTCCCCGTTATGGCTCTGCTACTTCTTCTGCGTGGCCTCGGGTAAATCCCGTGTCCTCCCCAAGCTTCTGGGTCTCCATGTAGTCCATGAGGACACGGACACTACTTGCTGCACTCACTTTGCAGAATAAGGACCAAAAAGGCTCATGTAAGAAACAGCTGGAAAATTAGAATGAGCAGCTGCTGGCAGGTTAACTCAGTCATTCATTTCACTGATACTCTTGAACTTTTTGTGCCATTATGAACAAATAGAGGGTACAAAGATGTGGCTCCCACAGTGGAGATTAAAGGTCTAGGCAGAGATACAGGTAAAGGGGAATAATAAGACTTTCGCGCACACTGCCATGTGATCCCACACTTGAGCTCAAACAGACATCGGGCATAGTGAAGCTGCAGAGGGAACCGACAGACCCAAGCCCTGCCCACATGCCTGGTGGACAGGTATCTTTCTTTCCTCAGCCATCACCTCTCTCCCCTTTCTGTCCTGGCTCCTGTCTTCTGCAGTCAAAATGAAACTTGAGCCGGGCATGGTGGTGCATGCCTGTAATCCAGGCACTCGTGAGGCTGAGGTAGGAGGATGGCCCAGAGTTCGAGGCCTGCCTGGGTTACAGAGTGAGTTCAAGGCCAGCCTGATCTACATAGTGAGACCCTGTCTCAAAAAACCAAAAAAAAAAAAAAAAAAAAGAACTTGACAGCAGGAACTGAGCCAGCCAATCCTTCCTCTCAATCCCCCCAATCTCCATAGGGTCTCACACAGCTCTGTTTCATCCAGCATATGGCCACACAATCCAGTCTGACCAGGGTAAAAACTAATTACAACTAGCCACTTATGAAAATACACCGAGGGCTAAACAAAGAAGGGGGAGGACGGCCAGGCACAGTGGCACATGCTGTAATCTTAGCATTCCGGGAGGCTGAGGCAGAAGGATCGCAAGTTCAAGTCCAACATGGGTGACTTAGTATCTTTAGATCCTAAGTCAAGACCCTGTATCAAAATAAAAATTTAAAAAGCGACTGGGATGTAGCCCATTGTGAAAGCCCAGGGTTCAATCCTCAATATACTGCAAAAGGGGGGCACTCTTGCAATTTGAGCAGAACGATATACTATTTAACCTAATTACCTGCAAAGTCACATCCAGCCATGAAGGATCCATATTCTGTAATAGAATTTCCTGCTGTGGAAATACTCACCCACGCACAGGATGTTGAAGCAGAAGCCCTGGCTGACTGACTTATTCACCAGCTGGTCAGGCAAGCTGTCAAACCCCACATGTCCAGCCAGGGGGACAGTTCGGCAACCTTCACCCTAAGTTGGGAAGGGAGGGAGGGAGAAAATGAAAATGTGCTTAAAAGCGATCTGGGTCTCGATTCTCCATCCAACCCCCAGCCCACCCAGGCCCAGGGAGTCATCTCTTCGCCCATTTACTCCCTGCTTCAAAGCTAAATGGCCCATCAGCTCGGAAATCACAGGTTCTTGGGCACGGGCATCCTCTAGACTCAATGAGATGTCCCTGCAGTTCCAGACAGCAAACTATAGAAGAGGCTTATCATGGATGAGAGGGCAGGGTCAAAGGAGGAAATCACTCGTACCCCATGTTTCCAGACTTGGGTTAAATTTCAACTCCATCACCTATGAGCTAGGTAACTTTTCTGAGACTCCATTTCCTTCCATGGCTGTCACATGAGATAATACGACCCAGCTTTGAGGTGACCGGGAGACACAAATGTGCTAATACACGTAAGGAGCTTAATACATGCTTAGGTATCAAGTAAGTATTCCTAAAAAGCAATGAATACTCTCTCTAGGACATTTTGGGGATCTATGAAGACTGCACAAAATAAAGGTCAAGAGCACAGGCTTTGAAATGTGACATGTCTTAGTTTGAGCCCCACCTCTGCCAACTTCTGGCTGCACGACCCCTGACAATTTACTTAACTTTTCAAAGTTTCCCATCCTAAAAACAGGAACTAGTAGCTAGTGTGCAGATCATACAGGATGACACGCCTCACGTACTTCGCATAGTGCCTAGCATGCTGTGAGCACTCAATCAACAGTAGGTGTGGCACTATCCTGAGACTGGGGCTGATCCGTCACGCCGTGGCACACTTATGGCTGCCTGTGACTAAAAAGTTGCTCCCAGCTTCCTCTGGTTCCCTGGACTCCACAGGGGTCAGCCAAGCCACTCCCAGCCCTACACCTTAGAGTTAATGGATTTACAAAACAGAGAGAGCCTCCAACCAGGGCAGGCTTCCAAGTAGCCAGGGGGGAAAGACACAAAGGGTCTGTACGCACTCCAAAAATGTGCCAAGTGCCAACAGTCACAGCAGAAGGGAGGGGAAGAGAGAGGAGGAAGGAAGAGGGGGAGCTGGAGATGGCTGAGCTTGCTGAGAACGGTGGACTGTGGAAGGAGTCAGAATTTCTTTTGGGTGGGGCTGCCCCAAGCTTTCCACAACCAGAAAGATGCCAAGAGCAATCCAAAAGGGCACGGGTGGTGCCAGGAGGACTGCGCCAGCATCCCAGGCTGCACCGGTGGGCAGCTCTGACTCCGGCTGGACCTGCTGGTACACCGGGTCCAGAGTAAGGCCAGGCACACTTTCACACCGAAAGGGACCAGCTGTGACACCACAGGAGCCTTTCAGGCACCAACATAGCCAACATCGTCAGAAGCAGCTCCCACACAGCCCCTTCACCTGACTCGAGATCCCATTCCCACTGGTGTCAGCGGATCCCCCAAGAGCCGGTGCTGGTGACTGCCATCTGGCAAGTTCATTACCTCACACATCCCACCCCACACACTCCCAGGGGAGCATTCTTGACAGACGACCATATGCCACTGTTCAGTCAGGTGGGCGTGCTCTGAAGACAGCTGAGTTTCGTGAGGGACGCACTTCGCTCAGGGCTTTGTTCTACATTCACATCTTCCCATGTGCCCTTCCCTAGTTCCCCTGCTTTTTTTTCATTAAAGCGAACAGTAAGTTCCCCACTGTTGGTTCTTATGCTCAGCTCTGTGCGGGGAAGGGACCTGGTAGACAATATGCTTTCCTCATGGAGCCTCCTACATAGCAGGCCTCAGAAACTAGGATGGATCCTGAGCTGGGGTTTCCTGAAACGCTGTTTATCGCCTCTGGCTGCCTCTTCCTGTCTCCAAATTCAGCACCATGAACCTTCGCATGCTCCAAAAGTTCTGGCCCAATGCCAAGTGAAAGGAAAAGAATTCTCATGCTGAACTGGTGACGGGCAGTGAGGAGAACCTCCCACCTTGTTCTTGAAGATTTGCTTCACGGTCAACTTGCCAAACAACTCCTATGTGCCCACCATTATCTCCCACCCAGCACAGTGCCGTGAAGAGCCCAGGAAAGCAAAAGGAGTACAGGCCCTATTCCCTAGGCCAGTGATGGCAAACCTTTTAGAGATAAGCACCCAGACTGCAACCCAAAACCCACTTCTTTATCGCGAATTGCCAACACTGCAATTAAACCTGAATACTGAGGTTTGAGTTTAGAAAAAACAACTGTTATCCGATGCACGGCTGCTCGGGAGACCTGGCTCATGTGCTGACAGAAGGGGCTGTGCATTCCCACTGCTGCGTGTGTGCCATAGGTTCGCCACCACTGCCCTAGGCAATGGGGCTTGGGGAATTTGAGTGTTTTGAGCAGGGAGGGCTATGAAACAAACAGTGGGGCTTTCCTGTTGCTTCTGTTGTTGTTTTGAGAAGGGTGTCATTAAGTAGCCCAGAAGGGCTTTGAACTTTTGATCCTCCTGCCTCAGCCTCCTGAGCGCTGGGATTACAGATGTACACCACCACCCCAGGCAGAAATAGTGTTTTTCAAAGCTCAGTCCAGCTGCAGAGTGCTCTACTGATTGGAGGAACAAGAGACTACGGGCGGGAACACATATTAGGAGAAGGCTCCAACACTGCTGAACTGCCAGAATGATACCTACACTGTGACGATATATGCAGGCTAAAGTGAATTGACCTGATTTAGGACTCAAAAGCAAAGAACTAGGGTTGCGAGTGTAGCTCACTGGTGCTGCATGTGCTTAGCATGCATGAGGCCCTGGGCTCTATCCCTAGCACTGAAAAAGAAAAGAAAAAAGGAACAAAATTAAAAGATGCCCTAAACAAGGGATGAGACTTAATAAGTGACTGTCCAGAGAGCATGAGAGAGCAATTGAAGCCAACTGCAAGGTCTAAACCAGGGCCTGGATTGCTAGCGCTGTGGCTAGAAAGAGGCCAGGAAAGAGAGCTTAGTTTGTAGAGCTATCAAGGAGCCTGCTTTCAAATAAGCTGTTACTAAAAACATCACACTTATAAAAGTAGTCAATGTTCACTGTGGAAATTTTAGAACATACAGAAATTATATAGAGAAAATAAAAAGCATAATACTATTCTCCAGAGATAATCACTCAATATTTATATGTATTTCCCTCCTTCCATATCTTTTCTTTTCTTTTCTTTTCTTTTTTTTGTTGTTACTGGGTACTAAACCCAGGGCCCTTGTTTTTTGTTTTGTTTTCTTGTATTTTTGGTGCCAGAGATCAAACTCAGGGCCTTGCTCTTGCTAGGCAAGCACTCTAACCACTGAGCTAAATCCCTAATCCTGAACCCAGGGCCTTTGCACTAAGCTACATTCCCAGCCTTTTTTTTTTACTTTTCATTTTAAGAAAAGGCCTCCCTCAGTCACTAAATTGCCCAGATGGAACCCAAACTTGCAAGCTTTCTGCCTCAGCCTCCTAGAATGCTGGGGTTCCAGGTGCATGTCACCTGAAGGTATGGCTGAGTCTGTACCTTCTTTTAACAAAATAGGGATATTCCTGTATATTCTGCTTTATAACCTGACTCAATAACCTCATAATATAGTATAGATGTTTTCTTGAGTAATTAAATATACTTCTAAAACTTTTTGTTATGGTAGTGGGGATTGCACCCAAGCCTTAGCACTGAACTACATCCCCAGCCTTTTTTAAAATTTTTATTTTTGAGGCAGTACAGTATCTCACTAAATTGCTAAGTTGCCTAGGCTTGCCTCATAAAACATCATTTTTAAAGGCCATATAGCATTCCAGTGCAGAAATCTGCCCTATTTTCCTAATGCATCTTCTATTGCTGGACATTCAGTGTGTCTCCAAGTTATTAACATAATAAACAACAATTCTTTTTCTTACAGGTTTGCATGTATCTCTGTTATGGTTTGTGTCTAGATGTCCCCCCAAAGCCTCATGTGGTAAGAGATAGCTGGATCTAGAGTGTGGGCTGCCCTGGGGGCAGATAGCCTAGATACAGGAAGAAGCTTAACTAGCCGCTTGTTTGCATTGCTGATTTGCATACATTCCTTGCATTTTCCTCACTTTACTTTGCGGCCGGCAGCCGGTCTGCACGCCAGCCCCGCCGCCTCGGACCCAGCGGACTATAGGCTGAAACCTCTGCAGACTGTGAGCTAATAAACCTTTCTTCCCCTAACTTTGGGTGTCGGGTATTCTGTCCCAACAACGAGAGAAAAGTAACTAAAACAATCTCTGATTATGTCTGAGAATTGAAGCATACTGGATTAGAGGGTAGATACATTTTAAAGACTTTCGTACACACTGACACATCTTTCAACAGAGAATAATGGAAATTCACATTTCTACAACTAATATGTAAGAATACTTGTATCCCCATAAACACTGGCCTTTTAGCCAATATAAACTGAATCACTGAAAACGGCATCAGGTTGTTCAATTTGCACTTTATCAGTGAGAGGGAGCTTTTTTTTACATTGTTCAGCCACATAAGTGTATTGTGTATGTACATGTGAATTACCAGTCATGTCTTTGTCCATTTAAAAAATGGGTGTTTATCTTTCTCTTGGACTTGTAAAAACATTTTATATATTAAGGAAAATAAGATCATTTTGATTTTATGGTGAGATAGCCAAGAGAAGAACTCCGATAAGTAGTTAGCAATATGAGAATGTAGGCTCACAGTGAATTCAGGACTGATATACATTTAGGAGAGAGAGGTATGAAACTGGATGAGAGAGATAGTACAGAGAGAAAAGAGCTGAAGACTAAATATAGGAAACATCCACAAGTAAGGAATGGGAAGATAAAGAGGACTCTCCTAAGAGAAAATGATCAGAAAAATAAGAAATGACCCAATATAGTAGTTTTCTATCCTCAGAAGCCAAGGGAAACCCAAGAAGAAACAGCCCTTGATGTGGATTTGGTGAAGGTCCCTGGTGAATGTTAGGATCCTTATTTCTTCCGTATCTTTTACCCAGTGTCCACTACACCCAAATTAACTTAAGAGCCTGGGGACTAGGGAACATGGGTCCTGGTTAATGAGCTCTTTTTACTATTCAAGATTTAAGCAGCCAACATTTTGTTTCAATCACTCTAGCTAAGAAAGCTTCAAAAATGCATTTGTAGTTGGGCATAGTGGCACACTCCAGCACTCAAGAGCTGAGACAGGAAGATCATGAGTTCGCGGCCAGTGTGGGTTACACAGCGAGTTTCAGGCCAGCCTGGATTACATAGCAAGACCCCATCTCAAGAAAACAAGAAACAAAACAAAACAAAAAATGTAGTTATATAGTTCCTACTTTAGGAAATCCTGTCTAATGAGCACTATGTGCTCTTGCTTTGATTAATCTTATAAGCTGTCAAGGTCATCATTATGAAAATCAGTCCACATTGTTCAGACTTAAATATGTAGATTTAAATACGTAGACTTAAATGTAAAAAGGACAGGACATTGTGCTGAATGTACAGTGACTCCTGGGCAGCCCCTGGAAGTTTCTTTGCTCCTCTCTCACTAAACCTCTGATAACTTATTTCTTTCCTCTTAAAGTGGCCTGATTGAGGTCCTGATTATTTTGATTGCAGTTAATTAAATGCTGCCTTGACTACAGCATACACAAGAGGACACGGACCTGGCAATGTGGCCCAGGACATCTTGACACTAAAATCTCAAGTTGTCACCTTGAGTTGCAGGTGATACTATGTTCAAGGCTTGACCTATGATGCCAGAAAGGCCACAGCCACCAAAATTATAAATTGTACATCACCCACAACCTTGCAGCCTGCTCCTGGGAGCTAGTCTGCAAAGCTCATACAGCCTGTAAAAGACTTCATTACAGCATTGTTTATGTACTGAAAAACTGGAAAAATCCTAAAAGCCCGATAACAACAACAACAACAAAAGTAACTAAATTATGGTACATGCATATTCTGGAACATTCTGCAGCTATTAAGAGGAATGTAGTAGCTCTGTATGTACTGATGTGAGTATCTCCAAGGCATATTATAAGGCAGAAAACAGAAAGCATAGAACAATAAACATAGTATGAGCCCATATATGCAGAAAAGTCTGTCTAAGTGTATTTGGACACAAACGTACACACATACATAGACAGGAGACTGAAAAGCCACCCTCAGGGAGTGGCTGCCTCAGGGAAGGGGAAAGGAAGTAGGGGCCCAGTCAGGGGGGTAGTCAGTGTGCTTTCGTAGTGTTTGATTCTTTTATAGCATGAATGTAGTCACACATTACCTGCATAATTTAAAAATATTTTTTATACAAAAAAGAATTCTTGCTCCCCAGGCTTTGTAGTGGGGGTAATTAGAACACAGAGAGTCTAAGAGCTAAAAGGAAGGCAAAATGAAAGCGTGCTCCTGAGAATCAGGGGAGCCTCCTCTCGCCTCCCCAATTACATTTCCTGTTTTCTCCTCATCTGCAGTCACCTGTGGTTTTGAAATACGTTATACCACATTTTAGATCACAGGCAGAAACACTGCTCTCATTCTCTTCCACCTCCTCCCCTGAGAACGCACCAATTTTGTTTTTTAATTGAATAGTCATAAGGTTCATATTAAGAAGAAGTTATGCTGTCTCCAGCTGTGCATCTTTCTCCCATTGCTGTTATTCTGAAAATAGAGAGTCCCAGAAGCACCCAGGTAGGCAACTGCTGTCCCCTGCTGCCCTTGCCCCTCTTCCAACATCTGTAGTAGAGTAAGCAAGCAGGACTTGAGGCCTCTGGAAACTGAAGGTCCATCTGTGTCAACAGAGAATTTCCAGCCTCTGTTTAAAGTCAGGGTGGCTATGGTAGTAGATGTCATCCTTGCAAAATGTTGAACTCATTACCTAAGGCTCGGCTTTCCCCTCGACTTTCTCCTCTGGCCTTCTGCATCCAAATGCCAGCAAAGGACAGAGGCACTGAAGTAGGATTCTCTTCAGCAGCCTCATCAATCGCTTGGTAGTAGGCCTGATCTTCACACCTTCCCTTTCTCCATGACCATCCCCAGCCCTGAATACTGACCTCTGAGAACTTGCACAAATCTCCAAGACATTCGAAACCAATTTATCAGCTCAATGATGTATGATGGAATATTAAGTAGCTGATCAAAATGTTTTCTGAGAATACTTAATGGCAGGAAGAAACGCTCACCAAATACTGTGAAGCAAAGCAAAGCAAAACAAAAAACCTGCAGGATCATCCCAGTGATAGGGGAATGTCTGAGGACAGTGGTTACTTATAAATGATGTTTTTCTGTGTTTTCCAAATTTTCTACAATAGGCATGTTTTTGTCTTATAATCTGGAAAAAATTATCTGTTGGTTTTTAGACACGCTGTCTTGCTATATTGCCTATATTGCCCAGGCTGCCCTCAAACCTACAATTCTCATCCCTGAGCTTTCAGAATAGCTGGGACTACAAGCATGTGCCACTGTGCCTGGCTTAAATGTTATTTTTTTTTTAAGATTCTATAATGATACTTTCCTGGGCAGGAAAGTGACCTCAGATATTTTAGGAAAATCTTCAGCTACAACCAAAAAGTGCTTTATGCATGCATAACCAGAAAATTTGGTTAAGCAAAGCTTTTAGCTTCCAGGCAGCTTTATTGTATATAAGACATTTATTTTACCAACAATACAATAAACTATTATTCTTCTTATTATAACTTATTGTTACATATAGAATTATATTATCATACAGTACAGCTTATAAAGACTCACATAAACCAAAATTAAATCATATATCCTGAAATGTGTAGTAAAAAGTCCTGATAAAATGGCCAGTGGTTGATAGCCCCATCTACTGCATCCAGTGTGGTCACAAGAACCATACAAGCACCAATAAGTTCCCAGAAGTTTTAAAAAAAGGAAAAAACCTCCAGTGCATCCAATACATCAAACATCAGGATTTCCCTTGTGCTGAAGTAAGCCAAGCTAAGAGGAAACAGAGTAGTTATAATGCCTGTACTGGGAGGGGAGTGTGTGTGGGAGAATCCTGAGGACAAATGAGGCCCACAAAAGTTGGGAGTGTCCCTAACAGGCCTCAGAGATGTCCTTCAGTGGAGGAGCAGCTTAGGGGGCCCTGGGGAAGCACAAGACAGACCATCCTCACCATACAGGGGAAGGCCCATTTTTGGCAAAGCCAATAGATGAAACTGATTTAAATATACAAGATAAATTCTAGAGTGCCTTTTCATTCTATAAAAGGATCCACAGCAGGATTCCATTAAATAGCCAGCTCTCCTAGTGCATTTAAAGTGGGATTCAATAGACAAACATTCAGCTGTCACGTACCTTTATAGGAAAACGACAGCTATATATATCTACACAGACAGACAATATCCGAAGGGTTGTTTCTGTTCCACTTATGGAGACTCTGCTGAGCTAAAAGCATGGCTCGCCTTCTCCACGACTCTCTCCCCACCCAGCTCAAGGAAGGAGTCAAAGCAGGGAAGGGGTGGAGTTCAATTCTGCCACCTCATTCGGAAGCAGAAGCAGGCAAAGACCTAAAAAAAATTAGACTGGAGAACAAGGAAACACAAGAACCATACAAGGGCAGAGTGGAAACGCCCTGAGAGATCACCTAATCCAACCTGCCCCAACCCCTTTTTACAAAAGGGGAAATGGAGACTCAGAGAGAGGAAATGACTAGCCCGGAGTGACAGAGCGGGACAGTGGCGGACTGGTGCCGGCATCCAGGCCCCTGCCAAGCAAACTGTCATTCTCAAATGGAAAAGTTGACTTAAGTGGCAGATACATTTCTTTCTTATCCTAAAATTCCAGACACGAGGCTCGTGGCTTGATGCTCATTGAGAGTGAGAAAGGTCAAAGAACATGATCCAGAGGTCTGTGGGCTCACCATGGTGGCTCTGGCCAATGGTAGGAAACAGGCAGGTGATGCCACCAAGGACCTGGGTCCTCCTCTCCCAGCTCTCCTCCACTTCTCTCTCTTTTTCTCTTTTCCCTCTCTTCTGATTCCTACCTCTGCCTCAGCACCTCCCCCCCCCACAGCTGCCCAGCTCTACCCAAGAGCCCCAGGGCTAACAAGCCTCCAAACTGAACAAGCCATCGTCTAGGTAAAATATCTCCACCTCAGGCTAGGGGTGACCCCTGCTCAGCGTTGGTCAACTTTCCCACAAAAGCCAGACAAATTCCTCTCAAGTCAGACTGTTTCCGAGTTTTCTAGGTGTGCTAGCTATTGTTACCTCCAATCTGTTTAAAAAAAAAAAAAAGAAAGAAAGAAAAGAGAAGGTTTACCCATAGGCCTCTGGGTGAATGCCCAACTGCCCTCTAGGGAGCCTGAATTTGCCTCTGCCTCCATCTGGTCTCATTTAATGAGGATGTGAAAAAACTCAGTTCCTGCCTCAGCGCCAGTGTTCAGAGCTGGGGGCCTCCGCTGTGGAAGGAAACCGAACACCACCTCACACCTCATCAGGGCTGCGAAAGCAGAGTTCTGCTCCTGTTATCCCAGGGCCTATGCTAGGGGTCAGACAGGGCCTGGCAGGGGAAACCAGAACCCTGAGGCCTGTCCCTGAGAAGGCCTGCAAATCTTTTCCTGCTCAAAGGGATGACCCAACTCCAGGGCCAGCTGGGAGTGTCCTGCATAATTCAGCAGATGGCTGTCTCTAATGAGAAGATACTGGAGGAGAGGATAACATTGTTTCTCACCCTCCTGAGCATGTGGCCTCCTTCCTCTGCGCAGGCAGCGGAGAAACCCACGATTTCAAATCCCGCCAGCAGAAGCCTCCTCCTGCCAAATCGAGGAGGAAGGGTCTGTGTTTCTAATTTATTCTGCCCCCCTCCCGTTGTTACTTAAAATAATCCATCATTACATGGCTGGTGGCTCCAAGATTTTTATTTAAAGCAATATGGAGAGGAAAAAAAAAAAAGAAAACCCACACAACCCGTGACTGTGCTATCTTGGATTTAAGCTGAGAATCTTTTTAACATTAGAGAGTCTCCAAACTTCCCAAGTATACTCTTCTCTGACTCTGGGGAGGATGCTGGAGGATGCTGGAGGATGCGGGAGGATGCAGGGAGAAGAAAAGGAAGAGGGAGAATTTTAATTTCTTAGAGACATTTGAAAAGGTCAACATTTTAAAAAAGGAAATCTGTCATCTAGTAGGTGCTCCATTGTTTCATCTACTGACCAGCAATAACACTCTGGACTAAGTCACTTGGTCTCCTGCATACATAAAATATGAAGAGAACAATACTTGTCCATGGCCAGGCATGACTGTGCACACCTGTAATCCCAGGAGGCTGAGGCAAAGAGAACCTTGGCAAATGGAAGCCCAGCCTGGGCAATTTAGTGAGACCCGGCTCAAAAAAAAAAAAAAAAAAAAAAAAAAAAAAAAAAGCAAAAACTTGTCCAGGAAGCTATTGAGAAAAATGAAACCATATCGCTGGAAGCATTTTCAGATAGTAAAAAGAAACATGTTACATATATCCATGCTCCCCTTCCTTTCTTTTCTTTCTTCTTTCTCTCCATCTATCTTGAAAATGATTGTAACATACATGCAACTAGAAGCACTTCACAATTGTTCATGCTAACATTAAACCATGGCTCTGATAATCTAGAAACCCAGGCAAGTTAGAAATCAGTCCTACTTCAGTTTGGAATACTTTTTTCTAGAGGATTCATCTTCCTGATTAGTTTTGTGTAGGCTATTATAATAGGTTTGTTTCCTTATAGCACACAAAAGGAGGGGGCATGCGGGTAACAAAGCCAGCAATTAATAGAAAATTTAAAGCAGAGACTACACAAAGTGAATGCTATGCATATGACTACAGATCGCAGTCTCATTTTTCTACACAGACAAATCACTCTGCTGTGATGCAGCTTCATAATAAGCACACTGCTAACACACATTTCCAGGATTTAGAATGTGAAGAGGAAAGAACGCTTGTTTCTGCCCCTCGTCTGGAAGCCCCAAAAGGGCAGGGTCCCTGCGGGGCCTAGCCACCATTATATCCCCAGTGCTTGGCCTAGGGCCTGCCAGAGTCTGTGCCCATGAAATAAATGTTGAAGGGATGAATGAAAATAATGGTGGGGGAATTAACAAATGACAAGTTCCCAACCCAGTGGCAGAAGCAAGAGCTCACCCAACTTCACACCTACCCACTTCCTATTTGAAGCCCTCAAGAAGCCTTTCTGCCACCTATTGCCTCCATCCACTGCTGGATAAGGTCCTCTCGTCATGAATTCTCACGGCAGGCAGGAGCTCTGTGTACTGGACACAGCACAATGATAATGATATGAGGATTTGTGTCTACTTCCAGCACTAGATTGCACACTCCTTGAGGGAAGGGGCCATGTGAATTCTGGGGGCACTGGAACACTCCTCCAACTCTATTTGGAAAAATCTCAAAACACAGAAAAGTTGGAATATGGTATCATGATTGTTTAGATGCCCTCGACTCAGAGTAAACAATTTTTAATATCTGGAGCCATGTAAACTGTCTTTGGTGCTACATCCCCAGGAGAGCTATAGGTAATATTGGGGTTTTGTCTTCTTTGCTTGGAGTACAATATTATCTTTACTGGGTAGGGCGATTCAAGGGGAGTCAAAGGGTAACTACCACTTGCTGGGAAGACCATAGTCCAGTAGTAATCTTCTAGGCATAGCGTTACTCTGAGACAGATGCCCAGGCCAACCCCAGCTAACTTGGTAGGGCAAAGCGAGTCCCTGCAAGTTCTTTCATTAGGGAGAATGACCATCACCCAGATGGCCACTGGAGACACCAACATTATCTACTTTGTGGGACCAGATCAAGCCAGAATCAACCAGACCGTTCTTCCTGGGGGCCGGCACTTGCAGTGTGGACCCTGAAACACAATATTGAAAGAAACAGCTCATGGTAAGAGATAGCAGATGTGGCTTTTAGAGCTTGCCCTGTGCCTTACAAGGTTACCTGGGATGAGTCATTTAACCTCTCAGACTATATATTAGTAGCAGCCCAAGTCACCTCAGAGGCAGTAAGTGGTGCTGGGGCATCCCAAAGATCTTTGGTAGTTCTCTAATTATCTTAGTGTCCACAATTTATCTCTCCAACTACACTGGAAGCTTAAAAGCCATGAACTAAGTCTATTTTTTTTTGTATAGTCGATATTACGGGCTTGAATCTAGATGTCCCCCCAAAGCCTCATGCAGTCACAAGTGGGACTATTCGGAGGTGGCTGGATCTAGAGCGTGTGACACTGGGGTTAAGGATTCTGGGGCTGATTTATGGTGCAATGCTAGGGTTAAGGGTGTCCCACCCTGGGTGTCCTGCTACCTGCCCTAAGGGTGGGAAGCCTGGTTAGAATATAAGAGGGCCGCTATTGTCATTTGCTGCTTGCTACTTCGCTGCTTTGCTGCCTTTTTGCCTTCTGCCTGCCCTCAACTATTTCTCCTCTGCCAGGCCCCTCTGCTATGCCACCTGCCTTGGAGCCAGCTGATTACAGACTGAGCCCTCTACAAACTGTGAGCTGAAACAGATGTTTCCTCCTTTAACTTTGGGTGTCGGGTATTTTGTCTTCGCAACAAGAAAAAGTAACTAACACAGTTGACAAGGGCTAGCCATAGTGCTGGGCACATCTGTCAAACAAATAAATACCGATGAACACAGTAGTGAAATGGGACTGCCATACAGAATCCTTTATGGTGTTCATTCAAATGGGATGGAATTGAATTATGTACACAACAACTCAACTTCCAAGTTGCATTCATGCCCAAATATAGGCCCTTCCCAATGACTCCCAGGCCTGTTTAGCCATGAAGGCTATTTAGCCACAGTGACTCTCGCCTGCCTCTGGCACATGTGCACACACACACGCACACAGACAGGCAGACATACCCCCCCAGGGTGCTACTTGCATGATACCATGTCTCAGAGATTATTAAAAAGAACTCCTAAACTAGCCACACTTAGGCTTATTCACAAGTCTCTTCCCAAAACCTACATGCATATTCCTTGGAAGAAATCAGCAGCAACCAGCCACTCAAGGTCTCTTGAGTTAATTCCATCTTCCCCTAGTGAATTACAACTTCTTGCAGACACAAAAGAGAACGGAGAGACAAATGACACATAAATAAGAGCTTCACTGGCTTGGGGGAGGGAGGCATGGAGAGTGACGTCAGTTTTCCCAGAAACCCATTTATCACGATAACAAGGTCTCAAGTGCTTGGGCTGCTCTTTCAGCCTCAGAATGTGGCGTGCAGTTATGTTCTTCAGTGTACAGTATGGCAAGGCCGGCCAGAGCCTAATGGAGCCACGCAAAGCAAACCAAGTGGCCCTAAACCACCCCCAATCCCCCATCTTCAGAACAAAAGGGACCTCAGATTGCCTAAATTGTGCCTAAGGGGAAACAACCTTCTGGAATGCTCCCCCTTGGCAACATCTGTCCTGCAGTCCTAATCTAGGCAATGGAGACTGGCGAGACTGTGCGGACAGGTCAATGCAAATTCATTATCTGATGAGAAAAAATCATTAGTGTCATTTTTGGTCACTACAGACAGAGCAAGCATAATCCAGGAGACTAATTCCTCCACTTAAGCTATGCATTCTCTAAAATGCGGGTAACAAGGAGCAGAAGCATTCTGGGAGCCCTCAAAACACTAAAGTGATAAGTACCATTGTACTAATCTTAGGGGTGAAGAGAATTTTCTCCTATCCCATCATCTCAGGGCATTGGCTCCTATCTACAACCCACCCTTCCATGCTGCAGAAAGAGCTCTGTGCTGGGGAGTGCAGGGTTTGAGGGGAGTTCCAAAGAAACAATCCTGATCTTCCAGACTGGAACAGAAGATGGAGTAAACTCCCCTATCCCATAGAGAAAATACTGTCAGACTATACATCCAGATTTTGAAAACAAATCAATTTCAATTACACCAAATACCTACAGGCTGGTTTTTGTTTGCTTGTTTTTCTTTTTTGCACAGGAATTGCACGGCATGGACTACTTCCCTAAATAAGTAAGCTACGAGGTTTAATATTTTTTGTGGTTCAGAGATTTTCACAAAGCAGTATTCAGTGTCAAGGGATTTAATCTACCTCTACCTCACTCTCTTGTCTCAACTTAGGGTGCTGGTGGACTTCTTAAAATCCCAGATGCCCATGGATGAATAGAGAAGCTAGATTGCTCCCCTCAAATGGAATCATCTCTCTTTGCAACCAAACATCTGGTCTGAGAAAACAAACATGGAACCTCGAGTCACTTCAATATGATTTCTCTTCTGCACACACCGGGCTGGAAAACTTCAGTTTTTTAAATGAATATTTTTTTCCAGAGTTGGTCGCCAACAAAAAGAGACAGCACTGCTTTTGCAAGTCTCACTTTTATTTTCCTGAGTCCCCACAGAAAGAAGCCAGCTCCACAGGTTTTGGCACACCAGCCCACTTACACTGAACACACAACTCAAGACAGACCCCCAGAGGCCCGCTCAGAAACACGCCAAAATACGCAGCCAGCCACCAACAGATCAGCGAACTGCACCCCACACAGATGCACAAACGGGACCCAGAGGCACACAACACAAGCAGATATAGAGGCATTCAGATGTGCCCATACACACCACAGAGGTGCGCACACTGTCTGCTAGGGTCACAGACAGAACCTGGGCGCCACTGCCGCCCACCAAGGGAAGACACGAGGGCGCACGCGTGCACATATACGCGCGCACACACAGATAGACACACAGACGCAGTCACATATGTAATGCATATGGAGAAACCCTACTCCAGCCAGTCACCTCCCCGCCCCCCTCACACTCTCTACCTTTAGCCCCAGGCTAAACCGAGTCCTGCGCCCCTCACCCCGACCAAGTCCGAGTCCCGCCGGCAGCTGTGCGCAAGGGCGCGGCAAGGCCAGGGGGCCAGGGACCCCGGGTTCCGCGGCTTGGGCGGCCAATTCATTCGGCAACGCCCCAGCGGCGGGGCCGCAGCTGCAGCGAGGGAGGCGGTGGCGCTTACTGCAGCTCTCTGGCTAGGCAAGTTGAGTGGCCGGCTCGCAGGCTTTGCCAGACCCCCGCCCGCCCGCCACTACCGTTCTTCAAGATAGGCTGGGGGACCCAGCCGCTGACCCCGAGAGCAAAAGTCCCGCCGTGCCTAGGCTCCTGGGGGCTGCCCAGTGCCCTCCTCACCGTGGCTGTGACGGCGGCCAAGTCTCCTCGGCACTCCCCCGGCCCCTGGTCCAGGCGCCCGTACCCAAGCCCGGCACTCACCACCTGGCGCGCTATGTCGGTCGCTGCCATCGCTCCTGCGTCCGCCAGGGCTGCCACGGGTGCCGCCGCAAAGGGAGCTACAGCACAGGAAACAGAGGACCTCCTCGACAAAGAGAAAGTGTTACACTTCGGGCGCGACCAAGTCCGGTGGGGGGAGGTGCAAGGGAGGGGCCCCTCGCCGCCGCTCCAACCCCAACCTCCTCTCTTTGCCCACCCCCTCGGAAGTAGGGTGTGGGGAGGGGACGGATTTAACGCGCTGCCTCCCCTTACCGCGAGCCCAATTCCAATTCTCCCTGCAACCCCAGCCGTAGGCCGCTACGAAGGGGGGCGGGGGCTCCCCTCGGTGACCAACTCCTCTGCCCCCCCGCCACTGGGCTCCGTGGTACGTCCCGACCTCTGCTGAATTGTCACACCCCCCTGCTCTCCCTCACATCCCTGAGTCCCCAGACCCGGAGGCTGGAAGGGAGCCCCCGCCCCTCCCCCCTCCCGCTTCAGCTCAGTGGCTGAGCGCTGCAGTCTTCCCCTCCCTCCGCCTAGATCCTCGGACCCCCTCTCGCTCTCCACCTAGATCCCAGGGTGCTTGGATGCGAGCGCCGGCGGCCCGCTGGAGTCTCAGAGCTCCACTGACGTCCCCCAGCTCCGTGGTCCGGAGCATTACTGAGGCTGGGGGAGGGGGGCTGCGGCACCTGCAGCTCCACACTGGAGGTCAGACAGGGGGCGGTTGGGGGGAGCCGCACTGCGGCCCCGCTACTGAGCTGTGACTTGTGGAGCCCGAGGCCAGGAGTCCTGAGACGCCCCTGCTGCCCTGGGTTTCCCAAGCTTTGGGTACTCTATAATTTCGTAAAGCCGAGCCCGCCACCACTGGGTACTTAATACAAACGGACCTCACGCCTCCTCTCTTCAACCCAGCTGTAGACACTCGCGTGCGCACAGACTCAGACTACCTACTCTTCCAGCGTCGGGTCCGCCGGCCAGTCTAAGAGGAGAGACCCGAAGGTCCCCAGCTCCGTCTGTGGGACGGGATGGAGGGGCAGGTGGGGGGAGCGGCCGCCAATCAGTCTCTCTTCAGCCTCTCTCTCTCTTTCTCTGTCTCTCTCTTTCTCCCCCCCCCATTCCCCTTTAACCCTAGGACTGACCCCTTGCTAGCCCCCTTTGACAGGTGAATCCAAGCAAACTTGGCTTGCCCGAGCCCCAATCCGGCTGGACATTGCACTCCCAAAATGGGTAAGACCCCTGGTTTCAGAGAGGGACCCGGAATGGGAGGGCGGCCAGGCCTGTAGAGGAAACCCAGGCAGGGAGGGCGCCTCCGCAGAAGCTCAAGGCGGAAGCTGCTGCTGGGGAGGCAGGAGAGAGGAGAAGGAACCGGGGAGAGAGGGTGAAGGAGGGGAATCAAGGAAATGGGGTGGCCTCGCAGGAGCTTCCTTGGCACTAGATTCCACCGGCAACGCTTCTCATTCACTCAGGGAGCTCTTTGTGTACCTTGTGCACCTGGAGAACAAGGACTCCCCAAAACGTGTCCCCGATGCCAAGTGCAGAGCCTTGTGTTCCGTTAAGCATCTCCTGAACTGGAGGGAGAGACTTCTGGTGGGGAGGGGGCCAGAAGAAAGAGGAGATACCAGGACAGGGTAGCGGTAGGGACTATCAAGAAGAGCCCAGCATTGAGTTGGTGTCCACTGGACATCACTCTGGAGATCCAAGAGTGGCCTAAAGAGAAGAGCCTGGTACAAGCAGGGACCAGTATAGAGGAGTTCTGTAGGACAGATGGCACAGGCCCACAGGGCAGATGGGCAGATGGTGGTGGCAAGAAAGAGGGGCAGCTGGAGTCTGAGACCCTCTGGAGCATTGAGACAGCCTGGGGGAGGGATTGGGCCCTGGAATGGAATGGCAGTGACACTTGGGACCCGGGCTAAGTTTGAGGAACCTCTGTAAGGCTTGGCCTCCCAACCGGGTTGGGGCGGGGAGTCAGAGGTGACTGGCTGCTTCCAGGCTGGGCTTGTTGTAGGGAGGTGCATCTTCCCCAGTGAAGGCTGGGGTGAGGTGGATGGGAAAAAGGCCCCAGGCCACGGGCTCAGAGCTCTGATTGGTGCAAGGGGCCTGGGCAGGGGCAAGATTAGTCCGCTACCTGGAGAGGTGGGCAGATCGTGGCCCAAGGCTGTGGGGCTCCCCAGGAATCCTACCTGCCCTCCCCGTCCCCTCACCTCTTAGAGTTTCCCGCTTACTGAGGCCCCTTACATTTTCTCCTAGCCCTGAGGCACCTTAGCAAGGAATCCTTGGTGCCCTAACTTCGCGTCCCATGCTCCTGCCTGTTCCTGGAGACTACCAGAACCTTGTGGAGGCCTCATCCTCCCAAACACAGGATCTTGCAGACTGGGACCAAGTGTGCAATTCAAGCTTCTCACAACTGTTTGTCTCCTCCAAGACCTGCCATCTGCCACCGCAAGCCCCTCCTGGGGCCTGGGCCTCCCGGTTTCCATGGGGTGCAGAGCAGTGTGTATGTCGGTATTGATAGGTAAGTAGGTGTGTACTTGTATGTGTCAGTGCGTTTCGGCTGTGTGTCTACATGTTTATCTGTGTCAGTGTGTGTCTTGGGAGTATCCACCTGGCTTATTCATGTGTGTGAATTTGCTGATGTATGTCTGCATATGGGGATAGGTGTAGGCATATGCCAGTGTGTACATGTTGGTGTGTTTCAGTGGTGTGTTGGTGTATATATAAAGGTTTGTGCAACCATAGTATGTGCTGGTGTATCAGTGTGTGTGTGTACACATGTGTGTGTGTGTGCATGTCAAAGGGTAGAGAGGCTTTAGCTCACTGTATTCTGGATTTTATGTACTTTAATTCACCCAAGGCAGTGGACCAATGACCAAAAGATGTGAATTATAAAGTTCATTTCAACGAAGAGGTTCGCAAACTCCTGGGGTCCATGCCTTCCAGTGTTTGGTCCCAGGTCACCTCCACAGGTGCAGGGGAGATGGAAGGGTCCAGGAAGCAAGAAGTCTCATGTGTGATCAGTTGCTGGGTTTTCTTCCTTGACTATCTGTCCCCACTAATGAGTGAAGTGAAAAGATTACTTTTATGAAAGGTGTTTTGGGACTCTTGGCACTGCCATGAGCATGCATGCATATTTGGTGTGTCCTTGTGAGGTCGCTTGGGCCCAGCACGGTGCCCAGCAGGTGCTCGGTCAATGTTTGTTGACTGAAGGGATGTACGGAAGCTTGCAAATGGGTCATTTTCAGTTTTTCCACTGTGCTTTTGGAAGCTGGAGCAAGCCACAACTTCCCCGGGGGCCAGCAGGTGACTGTCATTAACATGCTAATGTTGTTTGTGGAGCCAGGCTCCCCCTGCCTGGGAGGGGAAGTGGCTGCCCAAGCTAGATTAGAGTGGGCTCTACCGGGAGCCAAACTTTAGAAAGGTCGCTGGACTGTCAAAGCAGGCCGGGCATTAATACCAGATAAGATGCGGTGTGTGAGGGGTTGATAAAATGGAGCTAAGAACTTGGAAAAAGCCTTTGTCGTAAAACTACAGGCTTTGTAAAAGGAGAAAAAGGACGGTAGAGTTGGTCTCAAGCGGAGAAGCCAAGAGAACAATCTGAAAAGTAAGATCAGCAAGTTGGAGGAAGAAGATAAGGCAAGGCAGAGGGAAAATGATCTGGGGTTAACCAGATGCAGACAGCAGCTATTGAGTCAGAAACTCAGTTAAGGGGCGGAGTAAAGATGAACTAAAGATTTCTTTGTGCGTGGTCACCTGCTGCCCCCTCTTACGTTAGTTTATTCCAGTGGTTTTCAAGATGTGGTCTTTGTCTAGCAGCACCAGCTTCATCTGAGAAGTTAAAAGAAATACACATTCTCAGCTGCTCCTTCCCCCAGATCTACTGAATCTCAGTCTCTAGGGCTGGGACCTACCAATGTGTGTTTCATCAAGTCCACTAAGGGCTTCTAATTTACTCTAAAGCTTTCAAATAATTGGTTTACCTGAAAATCTAGCCCTGGTAGGATAAGGCACAGGACTGGTAAGGATGGTGGGATATTGAGGGAAGACTCTGAAGCCTGGGCCATTGCCAATAGTAGCAGATCCTGGTAAGTTTGTAGGATGGGCAGCAGGAGGGTATAGAGTGCTGAGGGTTGGGGAAGGAGTGCTTGAAAAGGAATACGGCGCCTTGAGACCATAATGTTAAGTGAAATAAATCAGACACACACAAGCTTAAATATCACATGGTTTCTCTTATATGAGAAACCCAGAGTAAAAATAAAGAACAAAACAAAAAATAGATAATAGGAAGTAGGGAGATAGTTCTCAAAGGGGAAGGGGACCAAGAGATGGAGATAGAGTAGGAAGGAGGGAGGGGATAAGGGATGAAAAAAAGGAATTGAGATGTATTATATACATATACCAAGTCCACACAAGGAATGTAAGCATTATGGACTGCAAACGTAGAAAGAAAGAAAAAGAGAAGGCAGGAGATCAAGGAATGGGCGGCAGGGAGGAAGGAGGGAAGAGAAAGGGGATGAAAGGGGAATTAATATATGTTGTGTGCCTGTATAAGGAACGTAAACATTATGTGCTATATACATGCACTAATAAACCAAATAAATAAATAATATGCATAAACATTGGAAAGGAAGAAGAAAGGAGTACAGGGGACCCCTGTAGGGACCTAGAAAGATTCTGAAGATAAACTTTGCCTCCTTCCTAATTTTACATTCATTCCACAAATATTCACTACATCTCAACTGCACATTAGTGGCTGTGCTGAGTGCCAGAGGACAGAAGAAGGAATGGGCGGCAAGAATCCCTGCCTCAACCTTAGGGAGCTCCCAGTCCAGTTACCAGATGCCTCCACAGATAACCGGTAATGTGATAAGGAATATAATCAGTCAGGAGCAAGACCCTGAGGAGGAAGAGGCCCAGAGAAATAAGGGAAGTCCCCTGAAAGAAGAGCCCTTCGGCCTGAGTCTCCAAGTAGTAGTGGTTTATCTGGCACTCAAGGAGAGTAGAGGGAACAGCAGCTATAAGATCACGAGAAGGCCAGGGCTAGGGTGTAGCTAGGTGGTGCAGCACTCGCCTACTGTACATGAGGCCTTGGGTTCCACCCCCAGCACCCTGAAGAAGGGAGGGACAGGGACTATTTAGGCCACAAGGAATGGTAGAAGGAGTAGATAGTGGGTGTAAACGATATAAATGAGACTAGAAGATAAGCTGAGGTCAGATCTCGAAGGGTCATGTCGGTCATAGCAAGTTGCTTAGGCTTTTTGCTCCAGAATAGGGATTCTCAAACTGCTTGCCAGGGACAACACCTGGAGATGTATCATTCAGTGCCTGGAATTGTGCCCAGTGCAAATGGGATGCTTACAGTGAAAAGTAAATCAGTTAATGGGTAGAAGTTTCTCTAGTTTAACTTTTTTAATCATAAATTTCTCCTAAATCTTTGACAGATGCTCTTGCTTATCTACCAGCAAGCAACAAAATGAGTGAACAAGGAGCAAATGAATATTAAACAGACAATTCCAGTACTGATCATGCTTAATTTGACAGTTTATTTTTTCACGGACATCTGTGCTTGTGGCTATGATTTTATATTGCACACACATAATGTAGACATATTTTCTGCTAGCAGAAGTGTTCTTTTGAAAAATGTTTTATTTCATATGGTGGGATTTAATATATCAATTATTTCATGATATTCTGGAAAGAGCACTGTGATGGCCAGATGCTGTGACACCTGAATCAGGAGGAGAAACTGTCCCGCACTTGGCAAGGAGCTGCGGAGCACTTTCGAGTGGGGGAATAGCATGAACATATTTGCAACTTCAAAAGGTCGCTCTGGCTCCAACTCAGAAAAAAGATGAGTAGAGAGCGATTAAAACAGTTAGGACTGGGGACTCACTTCACCGTTTACTATGGTTTTTCCCATCCAGAAGCTCATGTTGAAATGAAATCCCCATTGTGAGGTATTGAGAGGGTGGAAATGTAATCTGACTATAGAGGTGGGGCCTTTGGGAGATGACCAGGTTTGGATAAAGTCACCACAATGGGACCCCCATGTTTCAGTTATCACGGCTTTAAAAGAAGGAGAAAGACCAGAGCAAATGTGTGCCCTCTGTCTTACCATGTGACACCCTGCACTACCTGGGGACTGGGCCAGCAAGGGGACCGTCACTATGGTTTCAATTCCTAACACCACAAAAGAAGGAAGGAGGAGGAGGACAAGGAGGAGGAGGACAAAGAGGAGGAGGACGAGGAGAAGGAGGAAGAGGAGGAGGAGGAAGAAGGCAGCCATCACCAGATGAAGCCCTAAACCTTGTGCCTCCAGAACCATGAGCCCAAATAAACCTCTTTTCTTTATAATTTATCCAGTCTGTGGTTTTATGTTTTTAGCCACAGAAAATAGACTAAGACACTGTTGACTCTTGTAGAAATTCAAGCAAGAAATTATGGTGACAGTGTCATGGGAGTGAAGTGGCATAGAGGGAATAAAGTCAGCATTAAAAGGAGCTACCCTAGCTGGGTGTGCTAGTGCCCACCTGGAATTCCAGCACTCTGGGAGGCTGAGGTTGGAAGATCGCAAGTTCAAGCCCAGCATTGGCCACTTAGCAACTTAGCGAGACCCTGTCTCAAAAATAAAAAAATAAAAATAAGAGCTGGGGATGTAGCTCAGTGTGAAGGCCCTAAGTTCAACCTCCAGTGCCAGTAAAGGTGGAAGGCACCCTATAAGGGCCTGTGTGCTAGCCTAAGGAGGCTGGAGTTTCAATCTATAGGGAATAAAGAGCTTTTGAAGCCATGTTGTTTGTTTGTTTGTTTGTTTGTCTTCTTTTTTTTTGGTTTTTTGAGACAGGGTCTTGCTTTATAGTCCAGGATGGCCTTGAACTCACTATGTAGCCCAGGCTGGCCTCAAACTCATGGCAATCCTCCTGCCTCAGCCTCCCAAGTGCTGGCATTACAAGTGTGTACCACCTCGCCCAGCTCTAAAGCCATGTTCTTAATGGGTGATTCTTAATATGCGCCAGAAGAGGGAGAGAGGAATGGAGAAAGTTTAGTCAATGGGTACTAAATTACAATTAGCTACAAATAAATTCTGGGGCTGGGGGTATAGCTCAGTAGTAGAGCACTTGCCTAGCAGGCACATGGGCCTTGAATTTGATCAATTCCCATTACTGCAATAAAAAAAAAATTCTGCAAATCAAACCTCCAAGAAATAAGCTAGCACAGCAATCAATTTTTTTAAACAGGTAGTTTTATTTAAGAGAGGTGGGGGCCTAGCGGCAGGTCTTTAGGTTATTGGGCAGCGTGCCCTCAAAGGGGATCGTGGAACCTTGGCTACTTCCTCTTCCTCTCTTTGCTCTCTGACTCACATAAGCTGAACAGTTCTTCTCCACTACACATTCTGGCCATGATGTGCCACAGGACCAAAAGCAATAGGACAAACCAATCAGGGATTGAAACCTACAAAAGTATGAGCCAAAATAAATGTTTTCTCTTTTATAAGTTGATTGTTTCAGGTATTTCTTATGGTAACAAAAAGATGCCTGGGGTTGGGGATTTAGCTCAGTGGTTAGAGTGCTTGCCTAGCAACCCCAAGGCCCTGAGTTCGATCCCCTACACCCCCCCAAAGAAAGATGCCTGGTAGACTCATAAATATGAACGACTTTTATGTATTTCTTTAAAAATTAAAAGTATC
>PVJO010022038.1:0-28831 GCA_004026905.1 Hystrix cristata | reverse complement strand
AAATTAAAATTTTTAGGTTGCAGTACCCACTAAGCTTACAATATTGGTGCTCAGATTCTGTTTGGAAGATGTAAGTTTGTAGCATCACCCGTTCTATAAAATCTGTGTGCAAGGATTCAAGTTAATATCTTTTGAACGAGACCGAGTGTGTCAACGATTGAGTTGTGTCAGTTGTACGACATGCTGTCAGTTCCACAAACGGGCACCATTTTTATGTTCTCAGACAGTCACTTTGTGAATCATCCAGAGCCATTTTCTCTATTTCTGGTTCACTAAGAGACACATTTCACACCAGCTACTTTAGAAAACGATCATGTGCGATTGCTGAGGCCATCCAGTAACTTCTCAGAGAAATATTTACCTTTAAAAAAAAACCCCTCAAAATACTTGGGTCAAACAGTAATGAAATTGTAGTCATTTCTGAAAACAACCTCGTCTTTTGCTTGGGTAGCAGCCAAAGCATTCTCCATATAACCAAGGTGATGGTGTGTGATGTGGTTATGAGCAAGGGAGGGAGCTGCGTAGATCCCCTACTGTGTTTCTACTCGGTACTAGCAGGGCAAAGGAAGAGCTGTTGACAGAGTCCAGGAAAGCAGGCTCACTGACCTGGATTAAAACTGAGCCCCCGAGAAATAACCAGGCCTCAATCAGATAGTACCGGGTAAAGCGCCAGTCAGATGACTACACCTGCTCCATGTGCAGTTCAGGATGCTGCCTCTCCTAGGAAGGCAATGGACGGATAACGAGGGCACGATGAAAGCAGATACAGCTGGATAGAATCTTCACTGACAGAGTGAAGAAAACGCTGCAGAAGAGACGTACTGTAGAGCCCCAGTCACAGTCAGCAGCCGTGTGCAAGTAGAAGCATGGTGTAGACATTCCGGATAGAGAGATAGAAGCAGCAGTACCGCTTGGACTGGCCAAAGGTGTTCAAAGCTGCTAATCAGAGAACAGATTACATTGGATCTCAGCCATGCTCTTCGCTTGTGTTCCTTACTCAGACATAGTCTTTGACAGTGCATCCTACCAGACCCTACAGAGTAACTTTAGAGATGCATGGTCTAACCGGATCCCAAACATCTGGCTGGTGTTGTGCGTGAAATTCAGAATGTCCTCCAAAAGATGCATGTGTTCCGAGGTTGGGGTTTAGGTGGGCGAATGGCTCATGGGGGTGCTATTCTCATCAGTGACTTCATCTATTGATGAGTTCACAGTCGAACGTGCTGTTAGTAGGAGGCTCCTGGCATGTGCAGAGGCAGATCACCAGGGGTGCGATCCAGAGGGGCGTGTCTCCCTCCCTGGCTTCTCCCTTCGCTCTCTGCTTTCTTGCTGCCGTGACTAGAAGCTTTTCCTGCACCACGCGCCTTCTGCCAACTTGTTTGTCTCTTGGAGCCAGCCGACCTGGGACTGTAACCATGACCCAAAATAAAACTCTCCTCCTTTAATTTGTCTACGCAGGGAGTTTCCCTCCGCGACCAGAAAAGGGAATAAGATAGCTGTTTCTTGTGTCCTGGTTCACCACACGATGCTCACGCTGATGGAAATCCTTAAATACGTCCTCATGAAGTCTGACAAGACTTGATGTGCATGCAACATTTCTTTGTGCTTTTCATTTGCTTCCTTGTTACCATCGTTTTTCCCCTCAAAATTCTTTCCTTTTTCACCCATGATAGCGAGGATTCCCGGGGAACTGATTCTAACAGGCGAAGTTTCTCACAAATCGTTCTCATGAAACATTTCTGTGTACACAGAGTAGAGTATTCTAACTTTAGTACTCAGGACATTTGGGGCCAGGTCATGGTTGGTCGTAAAGTGCTGTCCAGTGTATGACAAGATGCCTAGCAGCATCCCTGACCTCTATCCACTGAACCCCTGTAGCTTCTTCCAATCTCCTGAGTGTCACAAGCAGAAAAACTCTAGATATTGCTAAATGTACCCTGGGAGAAAAAAATAAAAAAATAAAAACGACTCCTCACTAGTCACTACTGGCATACTCTATGATGGCACTGCGGAATTTTCTCCTTTGCTTTTGTGACCTGTTGTTTTCAGATGTTTTTAGGAAACTTTCCGCAAGTGTCAGAAAGCTTAACCTGCATTCACTCACAGGCATTTCTTTGGCAAAGAATAAAAATCCAACGATGCGGGCTTTAACTTGTTTGTTCCCAGTGCTGCTGCCAACAAGCTCCGTGACACCGTAGAACCTTCTTGTTTTGCCATGGTAACACAGAATAGTCCAGAGATCACAATGCCATGGTGGCAGAAGTTTGCCTCTTTTTGACTCCTTAGTGAGGCTGATTTTGTTTATTGATGTATTATTCATGTAGGAATTTTATTTATTTATTTTAGTTGGATAACTGCAGGTTGGCAGATTCAAGTGCAAGGCAATGTGACATTTCTAACCCACTGTGCTCAGAAGCATGTATCAGACCAAGCCCAGACCAATTAACTTGGATGTATTAAGGGAGAGCTCTGAAATTTGTTCAGCTGCCCTTCTGTCATCAGCTGAGAGTGACTTTATTCCACTCCCATCTGCCAGCCTGTCTCTGGTCTAAACATCAGGATTTGATTGTCTTTCTTCTCAGCCCTGGAAGCTCTATTCAGTTCCAGACCACTGTGAGTTTTGCAGACCTGTGTATGATGCTGTCTTGAAGGAGGATCTTTAATCCTTGAGCAAAGTAGGACTGTGCCTGACCAGGTTTCTTAAAGTGAGACAGTCTCCTTTAGCATCCCCTTAATCTTCCTCATAAGAGTCATACGAAAGTTCTGTCTCTTCTGATTCTGCCGGAAGTTTTCCAGTTAAGCAAGCATGTGTTCATGTTGAGTCCTAAATCGAACACCCAAAGTCATGAAACCACCTTTTTTGCGAAACTCGGGTTAAAAATCAGCCCCATTGTCCAACGTCTAGAACAATTTTCTCCCGAGGAAGGAACACTTCATGAGCAAAACAATATTCTTTTTCTTTTCTTATAGTAGTTGCTCTCCATTATTTTTTTAAATAAGTTTGTCTCACTGGTACATAGAAACGCAGAAATGTTATGGATTAATGGGGTTCCGTATGATATTTGGATACATGTATATGCTGTGAGATTGGGTTAGACATATCTGTCTCTTCAAACATTTATCTTTAGGGAAAAGACATTCAAAACATTTTTTCAAGCTTTTTAAGTTATACAGCACATAATTGTTCTTTATAGCCACCCGACACCCACTACTTAGAAGGGATGTTTATTATGTGTTACGGGTTTAGAAGTTTCAGTCCATGGTTGACTGGCTCCAAGGCAAAAACATCATGGCGGAAGGAGGTGGTGGGCCAAAAATGCTTAGTTCATGGTGACCAGGAACCTGAGCCGGGGAACAGTGCCAGAGAGGAACGGGCCAACGGCCAGATACAGTCCCCAAGGTCAAGCCTTTGTGTCATCCAAACACACCCAGAATTGTAACCCGCCAATCCTATAGGTGGCTTGCAAGCCAATCAAAGTGACGGCTTAAGTGTCTTTACAAGATGTGGTCAAAAATATGGCCAATGTTGCTGCCACGTGCTGACCAATGGAAAGGCAGACTTGTAAATACAAGATACTGCATCCTCATCCATCTTATTCATTGAATCTGGTACCATGCACCTTTTGGATCTTCCTCGAAGTCAAAATGGCCATGAAAGGGAAACATTTTGAATCCATTCAGGATGTCAAGGCAGCCACAACAGTTCAAGTGAAGACACTCAGGAAAGAAGACTTCTAGAGCTGCTTCAGAAAGTGTCAGTGATGGGCTAAGTGTGTTTAAAACAAGTGGGAGGATTTTGAGGAGAATGAATGACAACGTGTCTTTTACTCTAATACATTTTTTAAAAATTTAAACATGCACCACATTTTTTGATCACAGCTCATGTGATCAAGTGTAAGATGATTCTTTTCTTTTAGGACTCAGTTCTCTCATTTCAAGGACCTGGTAACCACGTACTAAGCCCTACATAGGCATGCCTTGGAGATACCATGGGTTCAGTTTTAGACCACTGTGATGAAGCAAATATCTCAATAAAATACAGAATGGGCCACTTTTGATTTTTCACTGCATATAAAATTTATGGAGCTGGGTGCATTGGCGTGAGCCTGTAGTCTCTGCTATTTGAGAGGCTGAGATGAGTGATTCACTTACTCTCAAGAGTTGAAGATCAGCTTGAACAATATAACATGATCTTGTGTCAAAAAATGTTATGGTTACACTATACTGTTGTATATTAAGTAGGCATCAATGTATGTCTAAAAAGAGTGCTTATCTTAATTACAAAACAATGGATAGCTAAAAATGCTACTGATCATCTGAGCTGCTAGAGAAATAAGACTGATAGAAAAATGCAGTTTCTTTGACGAACAGTAAAGCCAAGCGCGATACTATGAGGTGTGCCTGTAGTTACTGTTGACCCCATAAGCTATTGCTAGTCATGTGTTTAATAGAGCTTGGGGCACAGTGTAAGATCCGTGGAATTCATCTTATTCCTTGACAGTCCTCTTTCCTCTTCCTTTGTGATCTCTTCTTTACATCTAATGAAAGACAAGACATCAGGTCCTTTTGTTAGAGTTCCATAATGCATGGTGCTCATCAGAGGTAATGTACAACACATCCAGCCATTGCCTGGGTCCCAGCAACACTGGACACTTGGCATCCTTCCTCGCTTGTGATGTCCCTGACACTCTATTTGCTGGCACAATCATGAAAGCGTGGGCTGTTTCTCTTCCACGTGACGGCTCCTCGATGCACATTGCTGACAGGGCTATTCCTCCTCTGGCTTTGAGCCCTATCTTTACCTTTCATTATGGTTAATTTGGGGCCACAGTAAAGGTTGCGATCACATAGGGTGGCCACCTTGTCATTTCTGGTCTTTATTTTTTTGTTGTTGTTGTTTTGTTTGTTTGTTTGTTTTTGTGCTGGGGATCGAACTCAGGGCCTTGTGCTTATAAGGCAAGCACTCTAACCACTGAGCTAAATTCCCAGCCTCATTTCTGGTCTTTAAAATTATACCTGTTGCAAAGCACGTATTCGGTCAAGACTGAGGTAAATCATTTGATAGGCTCTTTGGCTGGACAACTTCTGGACACAGTAGGCTCTCTTGTCTGACCCTAGATTATATCCTGATTGAATGTAAAAAGTTATTCCAGCAGGCATTTTCTTAGAGGAGTAGAATGGAGATGAAAATGTGCTGGTAATTCAGGGAAGCCTTGCATCCAACTGGACTCGTGGTCTTCTTCACTTAGCAAGTGGTTGTAGAACAATGAACATTATGTGGATGAACATTCCCCTGGAAAACACGGGCTGTCTTGATCTGCGAGCCAGATGAGAATATTAGAATGACAACACAAGCTACTGAAAGTCATCCTTGCTGTGAATAGGGTATGTACATCTTAGCCCAGTGGTGTACTGAGACTCCCGTGTGCATGAAACAGAAATCTGTCTTTAGTCACCTTTTGTAAAACTCAGTTTTTCACTGGAAATACTGCATCCAAAACACTGAGGGGTCACTGGATTCAAAATTAAATGAATGCCATTGGAACCGGTGCATACTTTCCCACAGTCCAATATCATAAATATGTTTAATATTTTTTCTCTTGTTGGCTCAAAATAGAGCTTTGAAACATGTCACATTTGGAGAAGATCAGGAGAAAGAGGGGTAAAAGGAAAAGCGTGAGTAAGGAAATATAAGAAGGTTGTTCTGAAAATAGATGCCAAACACCCCTGGAAAAAGGAAACAACTGACAGATAGGAGAGATGACTTTCACAATATGGAAAATGAATTCTTAAAATAGCAAGTGAAAGAACCAGCTTGGGAATTTTTTTTCCCTAAGAAGAGTATTTTTTCAAAGTCATATTTCTTACTATAAAAAATTTATGCATTATAAAGCACTTAGCAAATACAGAAATGAATACAAAGAGAATAAAAATTATTCAAAACCCATCCAACAGAGAAAAAATTGGGGGGGGGGGCGGGTATTTAGTTCAAGACCTCTTTTTATGTCTTTATTTTTACAAAGTAAGGACATATTCTGAAAATGATTTTGGACTCCACTCTTTTTTTTCATTCAGTATTATGCTGTGATTATTTTCCCATGTCAAATAGTACTGGAAGACATGACTTTATTACTTACATTAGAGATCCACAAACCACAGTTCACGGATTGAATGTAAACTTCCTCCTGCTTTTGTGCAGTCCATGAGCCAATATGCTTTTTACATTTTTTTAATGGTCAAATAATGATCAAACTAAAAAGGATGTTTTGTAACACATAAAATTACATGTAATTCAAATCCATGTCCATAAATGGAATTTTCTTGCAAAAGAGTAATGCTCCTTCCTTTACACATTAACCAAGGCAACCATGGATATAACAAGGATAACATGAAGTTATTGTTTACAGTTCTCAGAGCCTTGAACATTCCCTATTTGGTCCATTGCTGAAGGAGTTTGTGAGCTACATAACAACAAAACTACTGATTATATCAAAACTTAAATATTTCCTTATTCCTTTGCACCATGGAGTGTTTCCTTGCTATTTATAATCCATTGTTCTAAATCGGCCTGACTTAAACTTTTTGTTGATATGTTTGAATATTTTCCTAGGTAATGGATTATGCACCAACTATCATAGATATTTTCATACCTTGCAAGGTGTTGTCTTCTAAGAAGGAAGAATTGTGCCCTGTTATCAAGAATGCATATGAGGATTGGAATGGGGACCATGACATTTTGGTACCCCGTGTTGGGAAGGTATCTTCGATCAGCACACAATTAGGAAATTAACTGGCTGGTGTTTTCATCTCTCTAGATTTCTTGCAAATCTTCTTTTTGATATTGGTATCTAGCAGATGATCCATATCTACCTGCCACGCCCACTCCCCCCCTCCGCCTGCCAGCTAGAGAAGAGCAAAGATTTTCATACTGTCATCCAGCAGGTATTCAAACACTAGAATAACCTTCTTGTTTGATCAGCCTTCAGAAAGCAATAAAACCAGGCTGACATGAGAATACAAGAGAGCAAAGACAGTGAAATCCCTCTTAAGTCGGCAGAGTAGACAGACAGATGGGGCTAACTGCTTGTAGAGCAAAAAAAACAAGGCAAGTGGTACCCAACCTGGGATGGTTATTATCCACCTTGAAGAACTCAGATGTCAACTATTTGGACATCAGGAATGAAGGTAGCATTGAGTACCATGATGATTTGCTTTGTTAATTTGATAAATGCAAATGGTACAGTATATTGGCCATGGGAGTTTCTTGGGTTGATTGCCCATTTTTCTCCTGAGGAGTCCACTCTGTGTGTACTACTATGTAAGATCTCTTTATGTTTAAAAAAGCTATAGGCTCTGTCTGCAAACATGCAATTTATGTAGGCTTTCTATGTATTTTCCACGGGCTTTTGACACGTATGTCTTGCAAAGGGAAGATACTGAATTGAATGGGGCTAAAAATGACTATTTAATGTGGGACTTCTCAGAGACTCCAATATTATATGATGGATTGTGGATTAGCACGTGGGTAATTAAGATGTAGCGCTTGCCAGAATTATTGATGATGAGCAATGCCGTTTACTAGGAATTTTCCAAAGTGTGGAAATTGCTTGCGTAGCTAAAATTTGGGCATCTGTGGTGAGAAGAAACAAATATGTAAGGAACACACTAAAAATCAAAATCTGTTGAATGTTGATGAAATACAGCTAGTAGTGATTGAGAAGTTTAATAAAATGGCCACATATAAAATAAATATGATAAAATAATAATGTTCCTACACACACACACACACACACACACACACACACACACACAAATTTTAAAATATCACCCAAAAAACGCCCATCCCAATGGCAATTAAAACAGAAAATACAGAGATGTTATCTTCAAAGAAATATGTAAATCCTACCTAGAAAATCTTAAAACATTATGTGTAGTTTAATTGGACTTGAATAAACAGACCAAGATTCAAAATGTATGATCGTTTTAATTATGTTCATTTTGTAAATTATAATGAGAAGAAAAATCATTCATCCATTGTTTTAGGAACTTGTCAGGCTGTTGAGAAAAATTCATATGAAATAATTAGTAAGCAATTTTATCAATAAAAGCCTTAAGAAAATTAGTCAAACCATTAAGGTGGGGAAGAATAATGTTTCATGAGAAAGATAGTAGGAGATGCACATGGACCTAGCCATGAGGAAATACCAGGATTCCCATTTGTGCATCTACTGTGTGCTCTAACTACCAATTAGGGATTAAAAATCTGGCAAAGTCCCTGAAGTAGAAGAAAAAGAGGGTGGAAATGTGCAAGTGCTCAAAGAAATAGTGTCTGTAAAATCCTTGCATTTGGCAAAAGACTTAAACCAACAGATTCAAGTAGGAGAATCAGCACCAGATAGGATAAACCCCAAGAAATGCATGCCAAGACACATCTTAATTAAACTTCTGAAAGCGAAGCACAAAGGAAAACCTGGAAAGCAATCAGAGAAAAAAACACCTTATCTTTAGGAGGAAAAAAGTATTCAGTGGACACACAGCCTCTCTCCTGAAACTGAGTAGAACAAAGAAGACATACAAATAAGCAAAAAGAAAATAAAATTGTTCTTAGCCTGCCACCGAAAGCGTTATTCATGAAAACTGATTGACGTATTAGTGTTCATCACATTTAAAAGTTTAGCTTTGCAAAAGATCCTGTTAGGATAACAGAAAGAAAAACTATAGTGTGAGAAAAAATATTTGCAATCCATATATGTGGCAATATGCCCATACCTAGAATACATAAAGAATTGTCCAAATATAACCATGAAAAAGCAAAGCATCCAATTAAAACATCGGAAAAAGATACTGAAGAAGAAATGCAGATGGCAAACGATCATATGAAAAGATGTTCAACATCGTTAGACCTTAGAGAATTGCAGATGAAAACAATAAAATAGTACTACCAACCCACCAAAATAGTCAAGTAGGGACTGATGGCATTACCAAATGCACACAAAGACACATGCAATTAGAATCACTCCTACACTGTCGATCAATGTGCGAATTTTCTTGTTCAGGGACACAGTACTCAATGTCCACCATTTAAATGAGGAACTCGTTAACTTTACTCAGCATTTCAGCCCACTGTCAGCTGGATCCCGGGTTAAAACATTATGGCTGAAGGGCGCAAAGAAGGAAAGTTACTTAGTTCACTATAGCCAGGAAGCAGTGCAGGGGAACTGTGTCAGAAAGAAAGAGGCCAGGAATGGTACATAGTGTGCAAGGTCAAATCTCCAGGACCCAGTTACACACATGGAGACCTATGCTTTGCTAATTTCCTGGGCACTTTTAATCCAGTCAAGTTGGCATATCAGGATTAATGGCCACGTCAGAGATGGAAAATGGTACAGTCATTCTGGAAAGCAGTTTGATGGTTTCTTAAGTAAATGAACACATACATAGTATCCAACCCAGTAATATCCCTCTTGGGCATTTCTCCTACAGAAATGAAGATTTATATCCACACACAAACACACACACATGCACACACACAGAGAAACTGTACACAAACATTTATAGCAGATTTACTCACTATAATCAAAAAGTGAAAACAACCCAGATTTCCTTCAGTGGGTGAATAGGTAATAAAATTAGAATGGCTTTCAGAAATAAAAAGAAAAAATATTGATATACATAGCAAGCTGAGGAAGCTAAATAATTGTGCTGAATGAAATAAGCAGATCTCAAGGGTTACGATGTTGTACTGCATTGAAATCAGTGACAAATACGTGGCTTCCAATGGTTAGGCTTATAGGGCGAGAAGACAATAGGGTAACATGTGATCTTTGTGATGATAGATATGTCCTATATTAATTATATTAGCATCATCATCTTGATTGCAATGGTGTACTACAGTTTTATAAAATACTAAGTAATAGCATTGGTCAGTTTTCAGTCAATGTGACAAGTTACCTGAGAGAATCAGTTTAAGAGGAAAAAAGGTTTATTTTGTCTTATGATTACAAAGGTCTCAGTCTATGGTGATCTGGCTCCTTAATTTGGGACCCACTGTAACACAGACCATCACAGCAGAGAGAGTGTGGAGGAGCAAAACTGCTCACACTATGGCAGCCGGAAAGCAGAGAGAGAAGGAAAAGAGTTCTCTTCAAAAGCACATTCCCAACGACCTAACTTCTTCCCACCAGTGCCCTTGGAAAGGTTCTTTTACCTTTCAATACAGCCACAGGTTGGGGACCAAGCCCTTAGTACAAGAGACTATGGGGCACCGGAAGTCAAGAATATAAAGGCACTATTTCAGGAAACTGAGTAAAATCTATACATGCATCCTCTGTATTTCTTTTTACAATCAAGTCTATAATTATCTCAAAACAAAATGTTTAATCATAATAAAAAACTAAAACTACCATCAATATCCATATGTAGATTCCTCAAAAAAAATTGCAAATTCTCTTTGACTCTGCTGTTCCCATTCTAGGTATCTTCCCGAAAGAGTTAGACATCATAGTATGGTGATCCATGAACACTCATGTGTATAGCAGCACAACTCACAATTTCTAAATCTTGGAAGCAGCTTCTATAGCCCTCAACAGGTGAATGGATAAAGAAAATGTGGTATTTATGCACAATGGAGTACTACTCTGTCGAATATTGGAGTCATTTGTAGGAAATTGGGTGCACCTTGAGACTGTAATGTTAAGTGAAACAAATCAAACACACAAGCTTAAATATTGCATCATTTCTCTTATATGAGAAATTTGAATTATAAATAAAAAGAAAGATAAAAGATATACAATATGAAATGGAAAGATAGAGATTTCTCAAATGGGAAACACATCGAAAGATGGAGGGAGAAGGGGAGGAGAGGAAGGAAAGTGGATGAATAAAGAATTGAGATGTGTCATATATCAACTCTACACAAGGCATGTAAGCATTATGCCCTGCAAACATAGACTAATAAAAAACAAAAAGAAACCAAAGAATGCTTTTAAGGAGATGGAAGAACATGATTATTACACTTATTCAAATTGTATATTCCATTTTGAAAAGTCAGAAAATCTCTCACAATTTTATCAAAATTGTGAGATGTTTTTATTTGCTTTTTACTTTCCACACTTGAAAGTTACATGCATTACTAGAAAAATTATGCTCAAGTGCATCTGGTAGGATAACAGGTATATCTGTGCAAGTATCTGGTGTAAGTGGGCAATGATATATAAAGAATCTGGCCAACAGCGATACGTGTTGCATCTATCATTAACAAAGTGCAAACCAGTGTGCTTACTGGGTATTTTAAGCATCTGCAGGAGAAGGGGCATTTTGGTGTTTGTCCTGCCATTTCATACTTCTGATTTATTATGGGACTGGTCTTTTAATGAGGCCCCAAATTGCCCTGAATGAACATCTCAGAGGAGAAGGCTCCTCTCTGTTTTATTTCCTCATTAGCTGGTGGCCAATGTGGAATGCACGGGCATAAAAAAAAATGAATTTGAATGGGCTCATGCTGTTCTTAATGAAGACTTAGTACGATGTCACCTCACCTTTAGTAGCAGGTATCCTACACTCAGGAAGTGATATAGAATCACATCACTTCCTAGTCAGCTATGAAGCACAAATAGTCAGCTCTGAAGGATATTAGGAATAGCTTTTTTTTTTTTTCTTTCTTTCTTTTTTTTTTTTTTAAATAATGGAGTGGACTTGGTAGGGGAATGAGAAAAAGTGTTCAAGTTGTACTGCTCTAATATTCTGAAAATATACTTGAAGACTCTCTCCAGTGTTCCATGCTCAACTTCACCTTGGTCTCTGTGCAACCAACCTTGAATGCAAGCTTTGAAACCCACCATGATGCCAACTCCATCCATGCCACAATTCTCACTGTAATCTGATGAGAATCGGGGTTGTCTCCAGGACTATCATAAATGCAGGAATCTCTGGGTGTGAAGATCCCTCTCTGGGATCTACCCAATTCTACGTCATCTGAAATCCAACCCACAAGGGAAAAGAACTCCCGAGAGACTATTAGACTGTAGACAGAACCACATGCAATTGTTATTTTTGTAGATTAGGAATAACTAACAGAGTATTGGCGGTCCTTCGTGGTTCAACCCAGTGATTCTCAACCTGGGGCTATTTTGCGCTACATGGGGACATCTGGCCATGTCTAGAGCTATTATGATTTGTCACAGCAGGAAGGAAGGTGGTACTGGCATTCGGGAGTTGAAGGCATCACACAGTAGACAAGACAAAGCCTCCACAATGAAGAATGATCCTGCCTCAGATATTAGCAGCGCTTAGTAGACAGAACATAGTTCTATGTAACTAATGTAGAATTTAAAGATTTACTAAACTAGCTCACCACTTTATGTGATTGTTTTTGTTTTTCGTTATTGCTCCAGAAGGATGATCACAATTCTGAAATCACCAGGACTGTACTTTATCACAAATGACAGAGTGGAATACTCCTCAGCCATATGAAAAGATGGAATTATTTTATTTGCCACACATAAATGGAACTGGAAGACATTGCAAGAGTCAAACACAGAAAGACAAATACTATAATCTTACACATATATGATTACAGAAATGTAGGTCTTGTAGAAATTGAGACTAAGTAGTGGTTACCAAGGACTGGGAAGTATAGGGAGAAAAGAAGGGTGGAGAAAGATTGGTTAATGTGTAGTAAGTCACATTTAGATAGGAGAAATAATTTCTGGTGTTCTGTTATATGACAGGGTCACTACAGATAATGATAAGATCCTGCACATTTTTAAAGAGTTGGGAACATTCCTTTTTAATGTTTTCACCATCAAGAAATAATAGCTGTTTGAGGAAAAGCATAAGCTTACCCAGATTTGAATATTACACAATGTATACATGCATCAAGATACCCCATAGTACCCCATCAGTATGTATTATTTGTCAATGAAAAATAACATGAATAAACAAAAGTGATACACTGAAAACTACCACCTTTTTGTGCATTGAATTGATATTTAGTACTGTAGTTCTGGAATGGCTTTTATATTGCTTATACTTCTAACAATGGATCTTGCACACAGTGCTATGTTTTATAGCTAGATGTCCCCAAAGATCCTGAGACATCCGGAGCTTTTGGAAAATGATTGGGTTATGGGGCTTATGGCTGGCTTGCCCTTAGGAAATGGAGTCTGGTCAGAAGAGAGGACACTGGGGGTGCGACCGGCCAGGGTTTATCTCCCTCCTCTGACTCTCTCTGCTTCCTGGTTGCTGTGAGGTGGGCAGCTCGCCATCCTGCCTTGGAGACAGCCAACTGTGGTCTGAAATGCGAGCCAAGATAAACCTCTCCTCCCTCAAATTGCAGGTGTCATGTACTTTGTCCCAACAATGAGGAAAACGATAGAGACAGTATGTAATTGTCTATTTGGTTTGTCATATACCCTGTCTCCTAGGGAGACCATGTCAGAGGAGAGGGGCTCAGTCAGACTTCCTGTCATCTGACAAAGATAAGCCGCCTTTGAGAGTCTCCCGCTTGACTGAAGATAGAAGAAGAAAAAAGATTTTGCAGAAATTGCTTGAATTGGAAAACAAAGAAGTGAGTGGCTGAATAGTGAGGTCAATTTTTCTCATTAAGGTGTGGGGCGAACAGCAGGCCACATCCTGAGCACCTCCTCACCTTTTCGGAGGAAGCCCAAACAATCCAATCAGGTAAGGTCATTGCGCATGGCAGTTCTGCAATTCCTGGCCTGCCCTTCATTAATCCTTGGGGGCAGGTGAGAGGAATCTGCAACTCTAGGTCATGCAGTCTCTGGCTGAACTAGGCTGAGCCCTTCAAACCTCAATTTTGAGTCCACAATTCAGAAAACACACACGCACACACACGTCCACACACACACATGTCCACACACACACACATCCAGGATGATTTTTTTTCTTTCTTTCTTCACTTGCTTCTTGTGTATGTTATCATGGAAGGATTGATCCAAGCACTGATGGTGTGATCTCATACTTTTGGAAGTTCAGTCATTACTGTATCCCAGAAAATTGCGAAGGTATGTTATCTTGGAAGCATTGGAAGCAGCGGGTGTTTATAGAACCATCACAGTCTTATTGCAGCCTTTTTACAGGATTCCAGAGGAGCCTCATACAGGGATCTCAGTCATATTTAAATAAATAACAGTTTCAATGGCAAGAAAATATCAATATGAGCAAGTGGATTCCAGTCATATACTGGGATTTGCTTGCAACCGTGGAGCCAGAACAACCTAAAGAAGCATGAATAGGACATGGCTCAATCTGAACAAACTGTGGAAAGCCCTTCAGTGTGCCACAGTCGAGACAAGCTTAAAGCACAAGTAATTGGGGAGAATTTTCATGAACGCTTTACCACTCTGTGGGTTCCTGAGCGTGACAAAGTGAACTTTCTCCCATGGGAAGGAATGAAAGACTCGAGAAAATGCTGAATTTCACTTAACTGTCTTCTCATTCTAGGGTATTATTATAGCTTCCATCTGCCATGTCTTGCAAAGACTCACATGTTGAAGGCCTAGTGCAGAAGTTTTGAGAGGTAGAGCTTTTGAAAGGGATGTTGAATTATTGATCATTCTAGGGTTATCAGTGGGTCCATCCATTGACAGATTGATGATGATGACATTATTGACAGGTGACGGATATTTAGGAGTTGGGACCTAGCTTGATGGAAGTAAATCACAGAGGTGTGACCTTGGACACGAGCAGCTGTCTCCTACGATGCCCTTCTGCCATAATGTTCTGCCTAATTCAGGTCCAAGGCAAAGAAGTCAAGTTCACATGGCTTGAGACCGCAGAAACCAGGAGCCAAAATAAACCTGTCCTCTTTTAAGTTTTCTATCTCAAATTGTTTCAATACAATGACAAAATGCTAATACAGGTATTAATTAGACCTAAAAGGACTTTTTGTCCCAAAGTAGCCATGCTGGCCACATCTGGTCGCACTCATTCATTTCCCTCTTTTCTGTGTCTACATTCATTGGACAGGTTGAGGAATTATGACAGCGAATCCATGACTCCCCCGAACCAATACATTTATTGTCCAGCTCCTTAGAGACACAGTTTGTTGGAAATTTGTTTTAGAGTTAAGAAAACATAGACCCACTGTAGTAGGATAATTTTTCAAGACCATACAAGTAGGTAATGATGGAGTTTGTAGCCTTATTTGTTTTTATGGCTTTGTGATGAATTCACATTTTAACATCTGGACATCTACTGAGGGTTAGCATATATCAATAACTGTATATTCTCTAATATAAATGTGCCAGTAAGAGGTATATTTGCCCTTTGATAGATAAGGAAGAAATATTATAGATGGGATTACTAGCTTTAGAGGGGTTGTTTCTTGCCATTTGCATCAAGCATAGAGTGATATATTAGTCACTTTTATATTGCTGAGACAAAAACAAAACAAAACAAAACAAAACAAAAAACAAAAAAATCCCCTGAAACATGGAATTCAAAGGATGAGAAATTTGTTTTGGCTCATGGTTTCAGAGGGTACAGTCCATGGTGACTGACTCCAAGACAGAAACTGATAGAAGGGCATGATGGAGGAAAACTGCTCACTTCATGGCAGCCAGGAAGCAGAGAGAAGCGGAAAAGCCAGAGAGAGCGAGAGAAGGGGGGAGAAAGGGGGAGAGAGAGAGAGAGAGAGAGAGAGAGAGAGAGAGGCCAAAATTACCCCCCAGTGGCCCCTGTCCTCAAACTGGGCTCAACCTCCTAATGCCACATTCAGCTGTGGACATAAATGGATTAATACAGCAATGAGCATACCATCCTCATGACCCAATCACCTTCCAACATCTCTAACTCTGAACACTTAAGCCTTTTGGGGGACATATTACATCAAAACATGTCACAACTCCTCCTTCAGATCTTGATTGATTTATGCACAATATTGAGCCATGGGTGGTAGTGTTCATATGTAATACTACAGACAAGAAAATCACCATGAGTTGAAGGCCAGCCTGGCTGACACGTGAGTTTGAAGCCAGATTGTGTCTCTAAAAACAAAACCCAACAAAAAATGTACAATGTTAACACACTTGGTGAATTTGAAGACCTATCTGAAAACAAATCTTATTCATAAGATCTCAAATGATAAGAAAAAGGTAATGACGCCCTGCCATCTCATGAAAAAAAAATTAGGGAATGGAAAATTTCCCTAATGGAGGAATAAGGCCCCTATTCACTCTACCATGGTAATCCAACCCACTAGTATAAAAAAGAGAAATTATTTTAAATAAGTTGCTTCCTCATTGTCTGAAAATATTCTTCCACTTATATGCAAATTTCTCAATCTTGGGGAAAACTTCTACCCCCATTCAAGCCCTCTCGATCTACATTGTTTCCAATTACATGATTTTCTACAGCTCTCTTTCAATCATGTGAAACTCAGAGTCATGGGGCACAAACACCAGGAGAGGACCCCTTGGAAACCTGCTACCCAAAAGTCTTGCTCTGCATCAGAAATCCATCTGACTGATCTACCACAGTGTCCCTGTGTGTTCACCAAATTCCATTCTTTGTACCCAGAATTTCTGCCTTTCCGTTCATGTCATGCATTTCTAGATATTTTTGAAATTCCACCTCCCTTATGAAGCCTTGTGTGACTCCTGTACTATTATGGGATTTGTTAAAATTTGTGTCCAGATGTTCCCCCTGAAGCCTCATGTGGTCATAGGTGGGGTGTTTTCAGAGGTGGCTGGATCTAGAGTGTGTGATTACTAAATCCACTGATTGGTTTGGCATAATTCTGGTGAGATCAAGGATGTGATATGAAGATTAAGGGTGCTGGGATTAAGCGTGGGAGTATTGCCCACTCTAAGGACAAGTAGTCTGAATAAGACATAAGGGACAGAAAGATGCTTGCCTATCCCTTGCTTGTAGCCCTTGCTTACCTTGCTGCCTTCTGCCTGTCTGCCAGGCCACCCTGCCTCGGACCCAGCTGATTGTGGACTGAAACCTCTACAAACTGTGAGCCAAATAAACCTTCCCTCCCCTAACTTGGGTGTCAGGTATTTTGTCTCAGCAACAAGAGGAAAGTAACTATGACAGGATTTAAATCTCTTTAATTCATTTCTCAGTGTAAAAGTTCACGAATCTCTCTCTCAAGGCAAGTCTGAAACTCCATTTAAATTAATAGTTATTTGACTTTCACCCATCAGAACATCCTAAGGGCAGAACAGTTTTACTCACATTTGTAGTGTTCAGAAAGTACTTCCCTACACCTATGTCTTCAAGAGTTTACCTATTTTATCTTCCAGCAGATTAAGTATTTCTGTTTCAATATTTAGGCCTGTAATCTATTTTGGTCTTAGCTTAGTACATGGTGAGATATGTGGGTCTACACTCAATCTTCTGCATGTGGATATTGAATTTTCCCAGCACCATTTTTTTTGGGGGGGCGGTGCTCGGGATCGAACTCAGGGCCTTGCACTTGCAAGGCAAGCACTCTGACCACTGAGCTAAATCCCCAGCCTGCAGCACCATTTATTAAAGAGGGTATCTTTCCTCCAGTGTGTGTTTTTAGCCCCTGTGTCAAAGACCAGATAGCTGAATGTGCCTGGGGTTGTTTTTGCTTCCTCTGTTCTGTTTCATAGCTGCATATCTCTGTTTCTGCACCTGTACCATGCTGTTTTTTTCAGTGTAGCTTTGTAATATAACTTCAATTGTAGTTGTGATAGCTCTTGCTTTGCTTGTTTTACCCAGGATTGCTTTTGTTCTTCTGGTTTTCTTCTGGCTCTGTAAGAATTTTAGGATAGTTTTTTTTTCTAGCTTTCTGAGTAATGCTGTTGGTACTTTGGGACTGTATTAAATATATATATTAGTTTTGGGAATATGAGCATTTTGACTACATTGGTTCTGCCTATCCAGGAGCAGTGGATATTGTTCCATTTTGTGATGTCCTCTTCAATCTCCTTTTCAGACTGATACAGCTTTCATTCTAGAGGTCTTTGCTTCCTTGGTTAGGTTACTTCTTCAGTATTTCATTTTTCTTGATGACATTGTGAAGGATATTGTTAAACCCTCTCTTTTACGAAATTCATGCAGAAATTATTTCATTCACAAAACTGTTCTTGGGCAGGGATTGCAAATCTTTTTGGAAAGGGCCAGTTGATTGTACATAGTTTACATCTCTGCTGTAGTTACTCAACTTTGGCATTATAAAGTGGAAGCAGCCATAGATAAAGATATTAAACTTTATTTATAACAGCAAGTGGGGGGCTGGTTTGGGTTGGCAGCTTGTATTTTTCCAAGCCCTCTAAAACCGTCTACAAAGAAATTCTGCAGAATCACTGGGATGTAGAAGCAAATGAAAGCAAAGTGAAAGTTACCTGAAAATCATTTTCTAATCAGAAAATAAGGCTGTAGATGTACATGTCCTCTCAATAAAGCCTTTTTATAAGAACACTTTGTGATGCTTTGTATCCTAATATCAGCAAGCACCTTTCTTCCCACTTTCATTTGCATTTCTGCACTCACTGATTAGCACAATTTGTTTGTGAATCAGTTGCTTTATGTGACTGTTAAATCTGTGGAGATTAGTTTAACTGAGCTCAGAGTTGTGGACATGGCTGGGAATTTTCCCTTTTTTTCCTGACTATATTAAAATGGAAAATTTTTCTCTCACTTTTCTATAAAGGGTTATTTTAATCAATTCATGAGTCTTTTGCCAGTGTGAAAGCTAAGAACACTTTGATTTAAGGGTCTACAAATACAGTCACTGCCCATTTATAAATTAATATTGCCAAATTGATACAAAGAAAAGAGAAAATTATCACCCACTGCCTGACTATTGACCCCAAGCTCATTGACCACTGAGGTTCCCAACCATCCAACTTCTCAAATATATCACATCAGGTTTAAAAAATATGTCTATATTTCTAGCCATTTCCAGAAAAACAAATTCAAGTGTGAGTTATCAGACTTTCAGAGAATACAGACAAGCAAAAAGTTCAATGGTTTATCGATCTGACAACTTTCCACAATTTTGTGAGCTTTCTTTCCTATCTGGGTGGTTTCATTTTTCTATAGAAATTGAATCATCTCAGGAAAGATTTGAAACACATCTTAACCTTTTCCCTTGGTGTTTTTAAGCCAAATGTAACCTGGAAAGATTTGATGGATAGAAAAGTCCATGGTGCTTGGAGGTGAAGAGGAACATTGGGAAATTCTCAGGGACACGTTCGGTGTGCCTATGTCGCCTAACATTTCCTGTTGACTTCTATCCTGAAGATGAAACTTGAGAGACCCGTTGCTTTAGGATGACAAAAGCCAGGTTGTAAAGGGACCCCTCCCCTTTCCAACATTTTCTCTTGCTTCTGACTCAGATTTTGGTGAAGTCTGTAGCTGCTCTGTGTCTACTGCTTCTCACTCAATCTCTCTAGGTACCGAAATATAAGATTATTCTTGAAGTTTCTCCAAGTTCAAGGTGGCTTCTGAGTTTTACTTTACATTGAGTGTGTCTAAAAGACTTCTAAGCACACTGGAGAAATATTTTTCAAATTATACTTTGAGACCCCCTAGAGTCTTTGGATGATGAAGTCTTCCACTAAAAGCCATTCCTTTTTTCAACAACTCTTGGATACAAATGTGTGAAACCAGATAGGGTTCATGAAGAGCTAGACCCACAGACCTCTTTCTCACACACTTGGAAAGATCTTGGAGATGATAAACATAGCCAACTCTCCCTCAATCAGTATGTGATGGCTTGTGTCCAGATGTCTCCCCAAACTCTTATATGCTTATAGGTAAGGCTTTTGGGAGGTGGCTAGATCATGGGTGTGTGGTACTAGATTAGCCTACTGATTGGTTTGGCATAGCTCTGGGTATGGATAATGAGAAGGCCCAATCTGGGTGTGGGTGGCACCAAACAATAGGCTTGTAGCCTAGATGGGATAAAAGAGAAAAGAAGGCTCACTGCCGCTGCTTCCTGCCTGCCCCACCATGGACTGTTTTTCCTCTGTGATGCCCCCCTCCCCTGCCATGGACTGTTTCTCCTCTATAGTGCCTCTCTGCCCTGCCATGGACTGTTTCTCTTCTGTGATGCCCCTTTCGCATGCTGGCCTGTCTTGGAGCCAGCAGACTATGGAGTGAAACCTCTACAAACTGCGAGTTAACATAAACCTTTCCTACTCTAACTTTGGGTATCATATATTTTGTCTCAGAAACAAGAAAATAACTAAGACACAGCATTTTATAAAACACTGGAGAGTAGAATCCCTTTGTCACACTACATGCACAGTAATCCTTAGGATCCCAGCATCTCATCAAACACAATGTTGGATAGGCTGGGCAAACTCTGTCAGAACCATGGTGATCCCCGACAGAAGAGATCTGATTTGGAAGGTTTGGGTGGGGCTGGACGGTCTACAATTCTAACCAAGTGCCTGCGTGGGATTGATGCTTCCGGTCATGGTCACTATGTAGCAATGTGACAGAGCCTATCCTCTAAAACTGTTTCTTCCATTTTCCACTGCACCACACCATGTAAACACTCCTTACTGACTCTTGTTTGAATTCCCATCAGCTCTGTGGTTTGTAATCAAGCCAGCTTCATGAGAATCACTTAGAAGTTTTCTTTTTTTCAAATAACTCGTCCTAGAACTGTGGTATCTGCATCACTAAGACGTTCTTCAGATTATTTTTTAAAGGAGATGAAATTCATATAACATCAAATTAGCCATTTCAAAATGTACAATTCAATGGCTTCTACAATTGTTGTGCAACTATACCCATATTTTCATCCCCCCCAAAGGAAACCCAGGACCTAATAGCAGTCACTTCACATTCCTCTGGCCCTTTGACACTGGCAATCCCTAATCAGCCTTCTGTCTCTATGGATTTGCCCATTCTGGATATTTACATAGAATAATACTATATTATGGTTTAGATCTAGAGTGCCCCCTAAATGCACCATGGTAGTTCCGCCTTGGAGCCACCTGACCACAGAATAAAAGCATGAACCAACACAAATCTTTGCTGCTTTAAGGTATGGTGTCCCAGCAATGAAAAAATAACTAAGATGTGTACTAGGTGGACTTTTGTGTCTTATCTGGGTCTGTTAGTCAAATGTACTCATCTATGTTGTAGCATATAAATATTCTTCATTTCTTTGTATGGTTGAATACTATTCCACAGCATAAATATGGAGTAGTCCCCTTATCTCTGCAGGAGATCCTACATGCTCCAAAAAATTCCTGGTTAGTCCCTGAAACCATGGATAGCACTGAGTCCTATAGACAAGCACTGAAATACTATGATATTTGAACTGATAACTGAGAATACTACTATAAGAACAATACAGTGGCGTGTCATTACAGCATGGATATGCTAAACAAAAAAACTGTAGATATCCCAGACAAAATAGAGTAGGGTCACAAGAGATTTTATCAAACTCCTAAGAATGGCAAAAACTTTCAAATTTAAGGTTTATTTACTGCTGGAATTTTCCATTTATTATTTTAAGACTTCAGTTAACTATGGTAACAAGAAGCAAAATTTTGGATAAGAAAGGTCTACAGTACCATATTTTGTTCATCTATTATTATGACGAGAGATATTTGAGGCTCTTCTTTTCTATTTTTCTTTTCTTTCTTTCTGTGGTCTGGGGATTGAACCCAGGGCCTTATGCATGTTAGGCAAGCGCCCCACCACTGAGCTACATTACCAGCTCTGTTTCCACGTTCTGATCATTGCAAAGAACGCTGCTATTAACACTCATTTGTATGCTTTTGTTTGAGCACCTGTTTGCAATCGGTGTGGGTATATATCTCTACGGCATTGCTGGTTCATAGGATGCTGTGGACTGGATATTTGTGTCCTCCAAAAATGGCAATATAAGAGATGATTTGGATTTTGGGGTGGTGATGAGGTCATAAAAGTGGAGCCCTTTTATGTCGAATTAGGAGCCTTATGAAAGATACCATATAGAGCTCCCTCACCTCTTCCACCAAGGGAGGACCCGGGGGCAGATACCGACTATGAAACAGAAAGGCCTGCTGTTGTTGGATGAATGTCCCCCAAAGGCCAGGTGTGGAAGATTGGTGTCCAATCTGTTGTTATTGGCAGGTGGTGGGACCTTTAAGAGGCGAGATCTACTAGGAAGACGTGAGGTCAAGGGGGGGTGTCATTGGAGGGGATATTGGGACTTCTGCCTCTTCCTCTTTCTCTCTTTAATCCTTGACAAGGTGACAAGCAGCTTGGTTTCCTCATACACTTTTGGTGTGACAAGCTCCCTGATCATCTCAGAGAGTCCTGAACAGAATAAGACACACGGTAACTCAATGTTTAATTCACTGAGGAATCACCACAGTCTTTCTCACAAATTGTTGGTCTACACCCCCAACTGCCTAAATGGTAAACTCAGGAGGTGGAGTGTTGGTTGCCGCCAATTTTTGCCATGTATCTGGGGGATTCTAAACTCTGAGAAATGATGCTTTATTCGCCAATTTTTGTAATTTGCAATATTTTCGATTAACTCCACATCATGTACATTGTCCCCTGCATCATGAATTCTTATTTGAAAATACAATTTAATATCTACATATAATATTCTCACATAAAACAAACCTAAGATGTGTCCATTCATTCCTTTATTGGGAAACACTGGTGGCTTTTTCACTTTTTTTCCTGCAAGACTAAATAATATTTGATAAATAATCTTGACAATAAACTATTTCCCCATGTCTCTGAATGTTCCTTTGGTTAAATTTAGAATTATATCTACCAAGTTTTAGAACATGTACATTTTTATCTCCATGCTGACTTGGCTAATGTCATTTCGTGCAAATTTATTTTGTACACATGGAAAACCCATACTTTTATACGAAATAAGTGAAGAAAAATATACAGATTGTCGGCTATTTTTGTTATGTTTCTGATACTATGATATCACCAGTTCTGGGTTGACCTTCCTCCCCAAATGGGGAGAAAATGAAGATGGAGGCAGATTTTGTATATCTTTCCAATTAGACTTTTTATCCATTATCTGTAATGCTTTGGACAGTCATTTAATTTCTCAGTCTTGTCCAATTACTATATCTGCTATTTAAGAGTAAAAAATTCCCTATGCAAGGCTTTTCAGAATTCTCAAATGATAGAACATTTGTAAAAACATGTTGTCACTTAAGAACACAAGGCAAGGTGGGAGGTATTGTTAGAACTACGTTTGTTGCTTTGAAAAGTTCACTGCCAGAAAATGTATCCCGTGGAAATATCCTCGTTTTCTTTCAGCTGTGGCTTCCATAAGTTTGACCTAAGCTGTCTTATTTGCTCTGAATTCTTCAGGGGCCGGTCCAAACATTCCCAGTTTCATATGCATATTTTTGTGCCTATGTGAATACAGCACTTAAATTTCTGGGCATTGGTTCCTTTCAGGTAGAATTTGTAAATAGTATTTTTCTGGTCTATTTCCCATTTCTTTTTCCTTTCTTTTTAAAAATTAGTCATGAATAAAGAAGTGCACCCTGCATCAAATGACTGCATTTAGTTTTGAATTTTAGACAACATGGCATGCTATTTGTATTCTTATTTTTACACATTGACATTTTTTATCTGTCATTGGTTTCCAGGATCAAGAAGCAAATATAAGGAAAAAATATATGGGGATAAATAGACACGCAGCACCCCCTGAAAAACTGGCTAAGTCTGTGGTCTGCATACAGACTTTATAGAACTTCGCCCCGCTGCTATGCTCTGTTTCTCTGGATGGCGTGGTTAAAAAAAAAAAAAAGACAAAAACATATAGATATCCTAAACCAGAATGATGTGTTGAGTTGAGTTGGAGATGATGAGAACCAGGAACATAAATCAAATCCCCAGCCCATTTAACATTCAAAAACTTTGTGCAGAGGCCATCCCGGATAGCTGTGATTCAGGGTTCTGCCGTTCTGCTTTCGTAAGAAAACTATGAATAATTCCTCATATTCTCATCTCTGCTCCAGAGAATTAAAGGGGGACATTTTGATGTTGCTGGTTACTGTGGAATTTGCTCCTCGAACTGTCCTTGATCCGACACACTTCCCCCAGATATAGCACCTTGGCGTTAGCAAAAATCCTAGAGGTCACGGTCACCTTGTTCTTGCCCTTCTTTCTTGAAACAGGAAGGCATTTCTAACCTTCCGCTGAAGCAACCCATAAGACTTTTATTTAGTCAAGAGAATCCTTCCCAGTGCCTAGAGGACAGCAGTATCCTCATTCCTGAATATACAGAGACACAGAAAAGAACCTGGACCCTCAGGTCTTACTAAGTCCCATCGCCCCCTGTTTATTTCCATCAGTTCATACCCTCTTTGGCCAATCATATTTCTGTGCGGCTGTCCGCTAGTCACCTCAACTAAGCATTTTTGAGACCGTAATGTTAAGTAAACTAAGTCAGACACATAAGCTCAAACATCTCAGGGTTTCTCTCATATGAGAAACCCACATAATGAATAAAGAGCAAAATAAAAGACAGATAATAGGAAGTAGGGAGATAAATCTTTCTCAAATGGGAAGGGGATCAAGAGATAGAAGGACTGGGGAAGAAAGGGAGGGGGAAAGGCTGAAAAAATATCGAGCTATACTATGTAGGCATACCATCTGCATACAAGCAATGCAAACATGAACAGCAAAAATGTGGTATTAAAATATGCAGAAATACAGAGATTTCCCTGTTATTTAAGGGAAACGCATGAAACTTATGTTTATAAATAACTTATGTTTATGTTTATAAATAACTAACTTAAAATTTACCTTAGATAACTATGTATGCTTTTTTTGGGGGGGTACTGAGGACCAAACTCAGGTCCTTGTGCTTGCTAAACAAGTGCTCTACCACTTGAGCTAAATCCCCAACAACATGTGCGCTTTTTCTCTTATACCTGCTTTAAGAGATTCAGCCATGAAACTTATCCAGGGGCAAGGACGAAGAAATCTTTTCTCCCCCCACAATGAAATGTTTCTATTGTCACCATATGTACGGAGGTTGCTTCTGATACTTTTGGGGCAGGGGGCAATAGAGAATCAGAAAAACAAGCAAGCAAATAGATGCACCAATGTGCTGTACAATACATTGGATATCCCCTTTCTGAGCCAATCTATGTGTACATGAAGCTACGGCAGCAACCCTAAAACAGGGCGTACTGTGCATTTTCCCCAGTTGCCTGTAGAAAGCTTGGCTTTCTGTCTAAACCGGAAGATTTCTGGATGCTAAGAGGTACAGATAAATAATATTGTGATCCAGTGCTATTTAACGGCTTCCTCAGATATCTGCTACACACACATACACATATTGCAAAGACTACTTCTTCTAAGCAAGATACCTACTTTTAAATTTTTTGTTTTTGAACAACATTAAGAAACCATCTCACTCCAGAAAGAATTGTGTCTATGAAAAAATCAACCAACAACAAATGCTGGAGGGGCTGTGGGGAGAAAGGAACCCTCCTCCACTGTTGGTGGGAATGTAGACTGGTCCAGCCACTGTGGAAATCAGTATGGAGATTCTTCAAAAAACTAGAACTAGAGGTTCCATTTGATCCAGGTATTCCCCTACTGGCGATCTTTCCAGAAGAGTTAAAATCGTCATACCACAGAGATATATGCACAACCATGTTTATAGCAGCGCAGTTTGTAATAGCTAGGTCTTGGAAACAACCCAAATGCCCAACGACCAATGAATGGCTAAAGATGTGGCTTTTCTACACAACGGAGTACTACACTGCCATAAAGAAGGATAAACTAGAGTCATTTGTATGTAAATGGATGTTCCTTGAGAATATACTACTAAGTGAAATAAATCAGACACTCATGAACACACATCGAATTGTTTCTCTGATATGAGAAACCATAACTGTAAATAAAGACAAAATAGTGTAACAGATACTATATAAAAGGAAGATAATATACAAAGGAGAGGAGTACTAGAAAGAGGGAAGGGGGAAAAGCAGTAAGGGAAAAAACGGAAAGAAAGGGGAAAGGGAAATCATGGAGAATTGTGAATAAACCTGCTGTAAATAGGGATGGAGGGAACAGAAGGGAGGGGAGGGTGGGGGGGAGAACCAAGAGACACCATGTACAGGTACAAAACAAACATGTTAAATGTGACCAATATATGGACAATGTACCAATACATGTTCTTGGTTAAAAAATAAAAAAAATAAAAAAATTTAAAAAAAAATTGTGTTTTTATTAGTGTGTACAGGTTTGCAGTACATAATGATTACATTCATCATGGGAAATTGATGCATTTACATAACCCATTTTAATTCTTTTTACTTCTCCTTCTCCTCCTTTCCCTCCCACCTCTCTCTGCCTTTTGGTCCCCTTCCTATTTCCAAAAGATGTATTTCCAAGGAACTATTTCTAACAGTAAGAGAAGCTGCTGCTGGGTTTAAATAAGGTGAGGGAGCTGTGGGAAGAGAACCTCTGAACAGAGAGGTTTTTGGAGCAGGAAGCACCTTCTGCCTGTCTAGTCCTCTGGGTCTCCCTGTGTCCCTCAAACACTCCTGTCCCCGAAGTTCGAAAGGGAGGACTTGCTAGGAGCGAGGGGTAGAAAGGCGAGTCTGTCTTTGACAGGACCCAGGCACACTTGCATGAAAAACAGGGTCTGTCTGTGAGTTCCTAACAGGAAGGCTGCAATGGATCGCACATCCAGAGGAAGAGCGATGCAAATCTGCATGTGACCTTGGGCCAGTCTTCAAGGCAGCCAGCCTGAGCCCATGGCTTTACCAGCTTTGATTTCAAGGGAGTTAACCTCCGCGCGCGCTCACTTGAACACCTCCCTTAGCCTGGAAGAAACAGAGTCACTGAGAGCTCGCAGCGAGGAACAAGGTGTGCGGCTGGGTCCCTCTTTGATGCGTGTGCTTTAGTAAATGTCAGGAGCTGGGAGCAGCGTATGAATAATCGGTCACATCCAGAGTGCTGCAGGCGGCTGTCAAGTGGTCCCTGAGGCAGCGTCTGAGATGGTTGGGGACTCCTGCTTGGTTTTGAACTCAGAGTGGGAGAAGAGCTTCAGATGACAGAGAAAGGGGTTGGGTGGGAGGGAGAGTTTCCAACTGAGCTGGCAAGTTGGGGGTTTAATCAAAACGGTGATCTTGGAGGAAGAAGAGGAAGATGGGGGAGAGCGCTGGCTGGAGCCTGGATTCCATGTTAATCACTTTGTATTTACCGCAGCCTGAGAAAGACGCGTTTGTTATGCGGACAGTATTCATTGTCAGCGAGCGATCAGGAATGCGGCCCTGACAGCCACAAAATGAATTAGCTCTCCGGCTACCACGCTGGCAAACCAGTTCCAAGCAGAGCCGGGGACCCAGACCCAGCAGGATGAAAATATACTCTGCGTCCCTGAGAGGGGGCATTATGATCACTGCTAATTAGGGTCTCATTTTGGGGGGATGTGGTTGAGGTCTGGTAGCAGGGGGAGAGGGCTGTCCAACAACAGGGTGCTTTGAGGACGCTGGGGGCGTTGGCACCCTCTGTCCACAGCCATTTCCCATGCTCTGGAATGGCCCTTCTTTTCCAACTCAGTGATTTATTATTTATCCTCCTGATGAATGTTGGGAATTTCAGCAATTCGGAGCATGTCACCAAAGACGATTGATGTCACAGGAAAGGAATGAAAGAAAAAAAAAAAAAAGAAAAAAGAAAAAAAGCCCTGCAGAGAAAGAAAGCTTGGCTGTCCCTAAGTAGCACATTCTCAGAACCCAGGAAGGATGCAGAGGAACAGAGGAAGGGTCTTTCTGAAGTGGCATGAGGCAGGAAAGCCCCAGGGCCCAGGATTCTGTATTGTGGCAAGGAGTCAAAAAATCCTTCCCCAGCTCTATAGGACATAGTTAATGGCTGACCCAACCTGTCCCTAATCACACGCTGGTGTAATCCACGCCCCTCCCCTCACATTCTGTACCCCCTGCCTATGCACCCCTCACCCATAACACAGAAGTGCACCTGGGCATGTTTAGGGGCCGATCATGTAGAAGCTCTTAAATCCTTTCCTTACAGGGGGACCGAGGGAATTAGAGAAACAGGATGGTGCAAAAACCTATGAAAACCCTGAAGTCACTTTGTTCAGGGCCTAGAGTCTTGGAGTGTGAACTCCCCTGGGTCTGTAGATGTAAATAAACCTGAGTTCTCCAGCTCTCTGAGTGGCACTTGGCTTCTTGAGGGTCAGTTTCTGCAAAAGGCATCCCTGGGCCCATCAGCGGGTGAGATTGTTATCTTCGAAGAGCTACACTCTGGCACTGGCCAGCAGAAGCAAAGCTCAGATCCCAGCACCTCAGCTGCTTGTCCTATGGGTGATATTAGATTTCCCCATCCAGAAGACCATAGTAGTTCTTGCCCATGGCCATAGCCATGCCAGGAAGTTAACAGAAAGAGAGACCTCCAGCTGGGACTCCTTTGGCACATTCTTGAACTTGAGTGGATGAGCCCGTTAAAAGAAACGAAGATGCGTAGATAGCATTCTGGTCTTTAAAATCTCCAAGTTGGGCATGGTGGATTCTGCCTTTAATTTTAGCTACTCAAGAAGCTGAGGCTGGAGGACCATAAGTCCCAGGTTACCTTGGACAGTTTAGTGAGACCCTATCTCAAACTCAAAGTATAAATAAAGAGCAAAATAAAGGATAGGTAGTAGGAAATAGGAAACGAGGCTTTTCTCAAATTGAAAGACGATCAAGAGACGGAAGGGAGGGGAGAGAGGAGAGAAAAGCGGGGATGAAAAAGGAATCGAGATGTGTTATGTAGATATGTGTACCAACTCCACACAAGGAATGCAATCATTAGGTGCTGCAAACATGGGCTAATACAGAAAATGATCTGGAAAAAAAAAAAAAAGGCTGGGGTGTGT